>CM033634.1:1903254-2036158 GCA_019453435.1 Rhinogobius similis | reverse complement strand
TGGTCCAGTCCTTGTTCAGTCCTGGTTTAGTCCTGGTTCAGACCTGGTTTAGTCCTGGTCCAGTCCTTGTTCAGTCCTGGTTTAGTCCTGGTTCAGACCTGGTTCAGTCCTGGTTCAGTCCCGGTTTAGAGCCAGAACACTCTGATTGGATCAGACAGAAAACAGACCCAAGACACAAAAAGCAGAAACAGAAGAATCTTTTCCCTCAGACTCTGATCCTCAGATAAATGTTTATCTGACGCTAACGATATGTTTAGCCTTTAGCCGTTAGCATCAGCTGTTTCCTGTTTATGGTAATCAACATGATCCAAGACAGGACCAGGACCAGAGACAGGGACAGGACCAGGACCAGGACCAGGGACAGGACCAGAGACAGGACCAGAGACAGGACCAGAGACAGGACCAGAGACAGGACCAGAGACAGGACCAGAGACAGGACCAGAGACAGGACCAGAGACAGGACCAGAGACAGGACCAGGACCAGGACCAGGGACAGTCCGATGTAAACACCCAGAGTTCTGGCTCCGCCCCTCGTCTGTTTTAGAGGAAACTACATTATAAAAGAGTTCAGTTTAGTCCTGGTTTAGATCTGTTTCTCTCTCCCCCCCTCCTCTCTCTCTCCCTCCCTCCCTCCCCCTCTCTCTCTCTCTCTCTCTCCCCACCTCTCTCCCTCTCTCTCTCTCCCCTCTCCCCTCCCCTCTCTCTCTCCCCTCTCCTCCCCCTCTCTCCCTCTCTCTCCCTCTCTCTCCCTCTCTCTCTCTCTCTCCCTCTCTCTCTCTCTCCCTCCTCTCTCTCTCTCTCTCTCCCCCTCTCTTCTCCTCTCTCCCTCTCCCTCTCTCTCCCTCTCTCTCTCTCCCCCCCTCTCTCTCTCTCTCTCTCTCTCTCTCTCTCTCCCCCCTCCCTCTCTCTCTCCTCTCTCTCTCTCTCTCTCCCCCTCTCTCTCTCCCTCCCTCCCTCTCTCTCTCCCCCTCTCTCTCTCTCCCTCTCTCCGCCCCCCCTCTCCCTCTCTCTCCCTCTCCCTCCCTCTCTCTCTCCCTCCCCCTCTCTCTCTCTCCCTCTCCCTCTCTCTCTCTCCCCCTCCTCTCTCTCTCCCTCCTCTCTCTCTCTCTCTCTCTCTCCCCCCTCTCTCTCCCCCTCTCTCTCTCTCTCCTCCCTCTCTCTCCTCCCCTCTCTCTCCCTCTCTCTCTCTCTCCCTCTCCCCCCTCTCTCCCTCTCTCTCTCTCCCCTCTCTCTCTCTCTCTCCCCCTCTCCCCTCTCTCTCTCTCTCTCTCCCCCACCCACCTCCCCTCTCCCCCCCTCTCTCTCTCCCTCCCCCTCTCTCTCCCTCCCTCTCTCCCCCCCTCTCTCTCTCTCTGGTGGCATTTCCAGTCTTTATCGCTCGCCCACAGCCCCTTGTCCCCCGGGGGCCTCTGTATCACATTAAAGTGTCCTCTTCAGGCTCCCGTCCTCAGACAAACAGCACAAATGTCACACAGATACGGCTCTCCACGCCTTTTACACATCTGCAGGTCTGGACTGGACCAGGGTCTGGACCGGGTCTGGACCGGGTCTGGACCGGGACTGGACCAGGGACTGGACCGGGTCTGGACCGGGTCTGGACTGGACCAAGGACTGAACCGGGACTGAACCAGATACAGCTCTCCACGCCTTTTACACATCTGCAGGTCTGGACTGGACCGGGACTGGACCAGGGACTGGACCAAGGACTGAACCAGGACTGGACCGGGACTGGACCGGGTCTGGACCGGGACTGGACCGGGACTGAACCAGGGTCTGGACCGGGTCTGGACCGGGTCTGGACCGGGACTGGACCGGGACTGGACCGGGACTGGACCAAGGAAAGAACTGGGACTGGACCGGGACTGGACCGGGACTGGACCAAGGACTGGACCGGGACTGGACCAGGGTCTGGACCAGGACTGAACCGGGACTGGACCGGTACTGGACTGGGACTGGACCAGGTCTGAACCAAGTCTGAACTATCAACTGGTGCAACTGGTAAAAAAAAGAAAAGGAATAATAATAATAATAATAATAATAATAATAATAATAATAATAATAATAATAATAATAATAATATTATAATTATTTGTTTATTATTTCATTGTGTTCTTTTTTGTGCTAAAGCTAAAGAGTAAACGGGAAACTACTTCCTGTTTGTCCTCAGCTTCTTCTGAGTTTTTAAAAACCTGACTAAAAGCAACAAAAACACAACCAAAGGCGAGTAAAAGTGACAAAGATGTAACCAGAACTAAAAAGTGTGAAACAACAAAAAGGCAAAATAAAAAGCAATAAAAAGTGTAATAAAGCGACAAAAAACAGTCAAAAACATGACCAAAAGCAACAAAAAACAAGTGTAATGGTGTCAGACGTAACCAAAACCATAAAGTGCGAAAAACATAACTAAAAGTGTCAAAAAAGCAAAATGAAAAGCGACAGAAAGTGTCTTAAAGCGACAAAAAACAATAAAAACAGCCAAAAACATGACCAAAGGCGACAAAAAACACGAGCAGATGGCATAAATGCAACCAAAAGTGGCAATAATTAGCAAAAAGTGTCTAAAACAGTCTAAAAATGAGTGAACATACAAACCAAAAACATAAAAAATGTGTCAAAAACATGAACAAAAGCGACAAAAACACACGCAAAGGTGACATAAATGTGACCAATGTACAATAATGTGCAAAAAGTGTCAAAAACAGTCTAAAAAACAGACAAACTGACAAACCAAAAACAAACAAAAGGCTTCCAAACCCAAAAGTGTTGAAAACATGACCAAAAGCAACAAAAACACGAGTAAAGGCGACATAAACGAGACCAAAAAGGGACCAAAAGTGCAACCAAACCAAGAAGTGTCAAAAATATGACAAAAAGTAACAAAAAAACAACAAAAACAAAGACTAAAAGCAACAAAAACGCGAGTAAACGTGACATTAAAGGGCCCATGACAGGTCGGACACTCATTTACCTAAAATGCAGTTAAGATAAATATATTTCAAGTTTTGCTAAAATTCTTTACAAATGTTATCCCGGTTTAGCAGTTTTATAAGTTTTAATTTCACTTCCTGATTGTAAATGATGACATCACACTAGGAAATTACCATAGCAACCACACTGTAAACTGGGCTAAAACTCATCTAATGTCAAAAATTCTTTTACCTGACAAATAAATCTATATTTTAACTTATTTATTTTGTGTAAATCATGTATAACCTTTGTCTCCCCAGTGTGATGTCATCAGTTTGTTTACTTCCTGTAATTTTCAACAGATTTTTCAACTTTTCTCCACAAACAGCGACCTGATTGGTGTAAAACTATTATATATATTTACAACAAGTAATAATACACAGAATAAAGTCAAAATTAGAAAATCGTGAAAACCTGTCATAGGCCCTTTAAAACAAAAAAATGTTAAAAAAAAAAAAAAAAAAAAAAAAAAAAATTAAAGATACTGGCCAAAACAAAAAAGTGTTAAAAATATGACATAAAGCGACTAAAACACGACCAAAAGTGGAAAATACAGCACTTTATCACAAGATATTATTATTTTCTGGGCGTTTATACAGATCTAAACCAGGTCTAAAGTCCTGTCTCTTCAGGACGTTAGCGCGCTCCTGTCGTTAGCGCGCGCCATAGAACTATAATAAAACCTGGAGGATGAATCCAAAATGGCCGCCCTGTTCCTCCCTGTGGCCTGAGCTCATTGTCACATGACCCAAAAAAAGGTTCTTACTTCCGCATTTACTTCCTGATACGGAGGCGGCCATCTTTGTTTTACTTCCTGATACGGAGGCGGCCATCTTTGTTTTACTTCCTGATACGGAGGCGGCCATCTTTGCTTTACTTCCTGACACGGAGGCGCCATCTTTGTTTTACTTCCTACAAATACTGAGGCGCCATCTTTGTTTTACTTCCTGATACGGAGGCGCCATCTTTGCTTTACTTCCTGATACGGAGGCGGCCATCTTTGTTTTACTTCCTGATACGGATGCGGCCATCTTTGTTTTACTTCCTGATACGGAGGCGCCATCTTTGTTTTACTTCCTGATACGGAGGCGCCATCTTTGTTTTACTTCCTGACAATCTGGAGGCGCCATCTTTGTTTACTTCCTGATACGGAGGCGGCCATCTTTGCTTTAGGGCGCCACGCGTGACCACAATCCCCCATGATGCTTTGGCGGCGTGAGCGACCAGCAGCTGCAGGTCTTTGTGTTAGCGTTAGCTTGTGTGATTGTAATTGTGTTCTTCATGTTAGACACACGCGTGAAAGCGTCTGAAATGAAATAAATACAACTTACAGGTGTCTCTAGTCGAGCCTTTTCCACGAGCTTCTGTTTGTATCGTCCGACGCTCGTTCACGTGACTCACACATGTTTGTGTGACGTCACTTCAGATAAAAACGGTAATTTCTGTGATTTTAGAAACGGTAGAAAAGAACATTTCCTTCTATTTTATTTAAATACTGATAATAATTCAGTCCTGTCTGTGATTATAATCAACCTGGGACAGAGGGGGCGGGGCTTATCCAGTCGTTAGCCTGGGTCTGTATTGGATTGAGTGGCGCCTGAGCTAGCATGCTAATCACTCGTCTGAGCGTCGTTTTGTTTCCTCTGGATTGATTTATTGTTGATCGTCAGATGTTTCTCCAGCTTTGGCTCAAACGAGTGACGACTGTAAATGACACACAAAGAGTCAGGTGCCCTCCCGTCCTCCCATAATGCACCGCTCTGACGGTTTGAACAAAATGGCTGCTGTGTTTGGACTTTGTCATTGTCTTTTTGCACCTGTGGATTCTTCTCTCGCCTCCCTCTTCTGTTTTTTCTTTTACTCCTTTTTTACTTTTCTTCCTCTTTTTTCTGTTCTTCGCTCTATTTTTTCTTTCTTTCTCTCCTTTATTTTTTTCTTATCCTTTTTCTCTGCTCATCTTTCTTTCCTCCGGCTGTTCTTTTATTTCCGCCTCACTCACCTTCCCCCTTCATCCCTCTTTCTCTCTTCTTTTTTCTCCCCCGCTCTCCCTTTTTGCTCTCCCCCTCTCTTCCTTTTTCCTCTTTTCCTCCCCCCTCTCTCTTCCCTTTTCCTCCCCCTCTCTCTTCCTTTTTCCTCTTTTCCTCCTCCTCTCTCTTCCTTTTTACTCCCCCCTCTCTCTTCCTTTTTCCTCTTTTTCCTCCCCCTCTCTCTTCCTTTTTACTCCCCCCTCTCTCTTCCTTTTTGCTCTTTTCCTCCCCCTCTCTCTCTTCCTTTTTCCTCTTTTTCCTCCCCCCTCTCTCTTCCTTTTTCCTCATTTCCTCCCCCCTCTCTCTTCCTTTTTCCTCTTTTTCCTCCCCCCTCTCTCTTCCTTTTTCCTCCCCCCTCTCTCTTCCTTTTTGCTCTTTTCCTCCCCCCTCTCTCTTCCTTTTTACTCCCCCCTCTCTCTTCCTTTTTGCTCTTTTTCTTCCCCCCTCTCTCTTCCTTTTTCCTCTTTTTCCTCCCCCCTCTCTCTTCGTTTTTCCTCATTTCCTCCCCCCTCTCTCTTCCTTTTTCCTCTTTTTCCTCCCCCCTCTCTCTTCCTTTTTCCTCCCCCCTCTCTCTTCCTTTTTCCTCTTTTCCTCCTCCCCTCTCTTTTTCTTTTGCTCTCCTCATTTTTTCTCTCTTCTTTCCTCGGGCTGTTTTGTTTCCGCCTCGCTCACCTCCCCCCTCATCCCTCCCACCCTCCCCCTCTCCGGCACGCTCTCTCTCCAGATCTGTCTCCCCCCTCCCTCTCCCTCCCCTCTCTCTCTCCCTCCCTTTCCTGCTCTCTCCCTCCCCCCCTCTCTCTCTCTCTCGCTCTCATTCCCCCCCTCTCCCCCCCTCTCTCTCTCCCCTCTCTCCCCCCCCCCTCTCTCCCCTCTCCCTCTCCCCCCCTCTCTCTCCTCCCTCTCTCTCTCCCTCTTTCTCTCCCTCTCCCTCCCCCCTCTCTCCCCTCTCCCCCCCTCTCTCTCTCACCCCCCTTCTGTCTCTCTCTCTCCCTCTCACTCCCCCTCTCTCTCACCCCCCTCTCTCTCCCTCCCTTTCCCGCTCTCTCCCTCCCCCCTCTCTCCTCTCCCTCCCCCCCTCTCTCTCTCTCTCTCTTTCTCTCTCTCTTTTTTCCTTTGAAGCCACAAGTGGAAAAACCCTGATCTGAATCTGTCTCTTCAGTTTTTCTGTCTCTGACGTTTCTTTCTTTCGTTTCTTTCGTTTTTGAGATTATTTTTATTTTTATTTTTATTTTTTATTTAAACATTTAAACTCATCGTCGGCTGAAAATGTTCAATGGAACTGAAGGTTTAGAGAGCGTTTATGAATAAATGAAAATCAGCAACAATCCCTCGTCTCCCCTCCTCCCTCCTGTCTCCCCTCGTTCCTCACCTCCCCCTCGTCTCTGTTCATCCCCCTCGTCTCCCGCACGTCTCCCCCTCGTCTCTCCTATGTCTCTCTGCCTCTCCCTCATCTCCCCCTCGTCTCTCCTCCTCCTCCTCCCCCGTCTCTCCCCCTCTTCTCTGCTCCTCCACCTCATTTCCCTCCCTGTATCTGCTCGTCTCCCCCATCTCTCCCCCCTCGTCCCTCCTCCTCTCCCCCCCTCGTCCCTCCTCGTCTCTCCTCCTCCCCCTCGTTTCCCTCTCTGTATCTGCTCGTCCCCCCCGTCTCCCCCCCTCGTCCCTCCTCCTCCCCCTCCTCCTCGTTTCTCCTCCTCCCCCTTGTTTCCCTCTCTGTATCTGCTCGTCTCCCCCGTCCCCCCCCCCTCGTCTCTCCTCCTCCCTCTCCTCCTCCCCCTCGTTTCCCTCTGTATCTGCTCGTCTCTCCTCCTCCCCCGTCTCTCCTCCTCCCCCTCCTCCTCGTCTCTCCTCCCCCCCCTCGTTTCCCTCTGTATCTGCTCGTCTCCCCTCGTCCCTCCTCCTCCCCCTCCTCCTCGTCTCTCCTCCCCCCCCTCGTTTCCCTCTCTGTATCTGCTCGTCTCCCCCGTCCCTCCCCCTCGTGTTTGCTCATCTGTTCGTTCACATCTCGTTTGGTGTGTTTGATGAGCGCTGACAGACGGGCCCCGAGCGCCGGCCCCTGACGCACCACCGGCCCCACAGTCCTACACCACCGGCCCCTGACGCACCACCGGCCCCTGACGCACCACCGGCCCCTCAGTCCTACACCACCGGCCCCTGACGCACCACCGGCCCCACAGTCCTACACCACCGGCCCCTCAGTCCTACACCACCGGCCCCTCAGTCCTACACCACCAGCCCCACAGTCCTACACCACCGGCCCCTCAGTCCTACACCACCGGCCCCACAGTCCTACACCACCGGCCCCACAGTCCTACACCACCGGCCCCTCAGTCCTACACCACCGGCCCCACAGTCCTACACCACCGGCCCCTCAGTCCTACACCACCGGCCCCACAGTCCTGCACCACCGGCCCCACAGTCCTACACCACCGGCGCCTCAGTCCCGCACCACCGGCCCCACAGTCCTACACCACCGGCCCCACAGTCCTACACCACCGGCCCCACAGTCCTGCACCACCGGCCCCTCAGTCCTACACCACCGGCCCCACAGTCCTACACCACCGGCCCCACAGTCCTGCACCACCGGCCCCTCAGTCCTACACCACCGGCCCCACAGTCCTGCACCACCGGCCCCTCAGTCCTACACCACCGGCCCCACAGTCCTACACCACCGGCCCCTGACGCACCACCGGCCCCTCAGTCCTACACCACCGGCCCCACAGTCCTACACCACCGGCCCCACAGTCCTACACCACCGGCGCCTCAGTCCCGCACCACCGGCCCCACAGTCCTACACCACCAGCCCCTCAGTCCTACACCACCGGCCCCTCAGTCCTACACCACCAGCCCCTCAGTCCTAGTCCCGCACCACCGGCCCCACAGTCCTACAACACCGGCCCCTGACGCACCACCGGCCCCTCAGTCCCTAACCACCGGCCCCTGACGCAGAATATTTACAGTTTTAGATCATAAGTAACGTCTCGTACAAACTTCCTGTTGTGTCTTTTTAAACTCTTTAAAAGAAAAAAGTAAAAGAGAAAACAAAACCAAAGCTCCAAGAGAATAGTTTTAAAAAATACAAACGGTAAAAAGAGCGACGATGCACTGATGGTTTCACAGGTTTGTAACGTTTGAGAATTGATTTAATGAATCAATGACTAATTATTGATCATTAATTATGTAAAAGTGGGCTCCGCCTCCAGCGCCACTTCCTCTGAGCAACAAACAAACGAGCTTCTGACGTCCAACCTCAGGCGGACCTCAGACGAACCAAACGACGGACCAGACGACGAACCTCAGACGAACCAAACGACGAACCAAACGACGAACCAAACGACGGACCAAACGACGAACCAAACGACGGACCTCAGACGAACCTCAGACGAACCAAACGACGGACCAGACGACGAACCAAACGACGGACCTCAGACGAACCTCAGACGGACGGACGAACGATGGACGAACGACGAACCTCAGACGAACCTCAGGCGGACCTCAGACGAACCAAACGACGGACCAGACGACGAACCAAACGACGGACCTCAGACGAACCTCAGACGGACGGACGAACGATGGACGAACGACGAACCTCAGACGAACCTCAGACGGACCTCAGACGGACCTCAGACGGACCTCAGACGGACCTCAGACGGACCTCAGACGAACCAAACGACGGACCAAACGATGGACCAAACGACGGACCAACGACACGACGGACCAAACAACGGACCAACGACACAACGGACCAAACGACGGACCTCAGACGAACCAAACGACGGACCTCCGACGGACCACAGACGAACCTCAGACGAACCAAACGACACGACGGACCAAACGACGGACCAAACGGCCAAATAATAAATACATGAATTAACCAAATAAAGGTTGAACTGAAGGCTTTAAATACAGAATATTTATGAATGAAGTGGCCCAGAGGAGCAGACTGTGTGGCCCAGAGGAGCGGACTGTGTGGCCCAGAGGAGCAGACTGTGTGGCCCAGAGGAACGGACTGTGTGGCCCAGAGGAGAAGACTGTGGCCCAGAGGAGCAGACTGTGTGGCCCAGAGGAGCAGACTGTGTGGCCCAGAGGAGCAGACTGTGTGGCCCAGAGGAACGGACTGTGTGGCCCAGAGGAGAAGACTGTGGCCCAGAGGAGCAGACTGTGTGGCCCAGAGGAGCAGACTGTGTGGCCCAGAGGAGCGGACTGTGTGGCCCAGAGGAGCGGACTGTGTGGCCCAGAGGAGCAGACTGTGTGGCCCAGAGGAGAAGACTGTGGCCCAGAGGAGCAGACTGTGTGGCCCAGAGGAGCGGACTGTGTGGCCCAGAGGAGAAGACTGTGGCCCAGAGGAGCAGACTGTGTGGCCCAGAGGAGCAGACTGTGTGGCCCAGAGGAGCAGACTGTGTGGCCCAGAGGAGCGGACTGTGTGGCCCAGAGGAGCGGACTGTGTGGCCCAGAGGAGAAGACTGTGGCCCAGAGGAGCAGACTGTGTGGCCCAGAGGAGCGGACTGTGTGGCCCAGAGGAGCGGACTGTGTGGCCCAGAGGAGCGGACTGTGTGGCCCAGAGGAGCAGACTGTGTGGCCCAGAGGAGCAGACTGTGTGGCCCAGAGGAGCAGACTGTGTGGCCCAGAGGAGCAGACTGTGTGGCCCAGAGGAGCAGACTGTGTGGCCCAGAGGAGCAGACTGTGTGGCCCAGAGGAGCAGACTGTGTGGCCCAGAGGAGCAGACTGTGTGGCCCAGAGGAGCCGTGTGGCCCAGAGGAGCAGACTGTGTGGCCCAGAGGAGCAGACTGTGTGGCCCAGAGGAGCAGACTGTGTGGCCCAGAGGAGCCGTGTGGCCCAGAGGAGCAGACTGTGTGGCCCAGAGGAGCCGTGTGGCCCAGAGGAGCCGTGTGTCCCAGAGCCCCTGATTGCTCTAATGGGCCCCTGAGCCGGCGGGTCACGGCGGGGCTCGGTGTTTGCTGCCGATCGATGGGAGGCGGCGGCCGTTATAGATTTCCGGCGGCCGAGGCCTGGACACTGGGCCCTCGTCCCACTCAGGGCCCTCATTTACAAACAAACAATAACCGATAAACAGGACGCGCCGTCGCTAACGACGACGGGCCGCGCAACATAACGACGTTTAACCCGTCCAGGTCGAAGGAGAATGGATCGGTGTGTTTTGGCGGCTCGAGGTTCACGTTTGGCTGTTAAAGCTTCAGTGTGGGATGTTTCTGTGGCCTGGGAATGTTCCTCAGTAAAGCTTTAGATTCAGGAGCGACACAAGTATTAGACTGTGACAGATTCAATCAAGAAAGAGATTATTGTTTGAACAAACTGTGATCAAAATGAACCAAACCAGGTCTAAACCAGGTCTAAACCAGGACTAAACCAGGTCTAAACCAGGTCTAATCCAGGACTAAAGAAGAACTAAACCAGGACTAAACCAGGTCTAAACCAGGACTGAACCAGGTCTAAACCATGACTAAACCAGGACTGAACCAGGTCTAAACCATGACTAAACCAGGACTAAACCAGGACTAAAGAAGAACTAAACCATGACTAAACCAGGACTGAACCAAGTCTAAACCAGGACTGAACCAGGACTGAACCAGGACTAAACCAGGTATAAACCAGGACTAAAGAAGAACTAAACCAGGACTGAACCAGGTCTAAATCAGGTCTAATCCAGGACTAAACCAGGTCTAATCCAGGACTAAACCAGGACTAAACTAGGACTAAACCAGGTCTAATCCAGGACTGAACCAGGACTAAACCAGGACTACACTAGGTCTAATCCAGGACTAAACCAGGACTAAAACAGGTCTAAACCAGGTCTAAACCAGGTCTAAACTAGGTCTAATCCAGGACTGAACCAGGTCTAATCCAGGTCTAATCCAGGACTGAACCAGGTCTAATCCAGGACTAAACCAGGTCTAAACCAGGACTAAACCAGGACTAAACCAGGTCTAAATCCGCTCTAAACCAGGACTAAACCAGGACTAAATAAGGGCTAAATCAGGTCTAAAGCTGGTCTAAACCAAGACTAAACAAGGACTAAAGCAGGACTAAAGATCTAAACCCAGTCCAAACCCAGGTCTAAACCTGGTCTAAACCTGGTCTAAACCCGGTCTAAACCCGGTCTAAACCCGGTCTAAACCCGGTCTAAACCCGGTCTAATCCCGGTCTAATCCCGGTCTAAACAGATCCACATAAACAGATGATGGTGGCGTTCATTTCCAGTCGTTTCTTCTGAGCTTCAGTGAATGACAAACTAAATGTGAGAGGTCAGGGGTCACACGGGGGTCACACGGGGGTCAAACTCAGAGCGGCGCTGCGTTCAAAGGCAGCGGGAGCGGGAAATGCCACGGCGATAGAGCTAAAGGTGAGCAGGAGGAAGAGTCTCACAGAACACGCTCAGCTGAAGGTTCAGCGTCTTTATGGAGTCAGACGTTCAGATCGTGACGTCAAAACGACAGTCGGACGGATTTAGAAGAAAATACAAAACAAGACAAGACGTCCCTTTTCTCTGGTTTAACCCCGTCCTGACTGTTCCACGTCACAAACAGCTGCTGTGAGGGTACCGGGTACCAGCTCGAGACCAGGTACTCACACTCATCAGTGTGAGCGGGTACCAGGAGAGGGTACCAAGAGCAGGCACCGAGAGCAGGTACCAGGAGCGGGTACCAGGAGGGAGTACCAAGAGCGAGTACCAGGAGCGGGTACCGAGAGCGGGTACCAGGAGCGGGTATAAAGAGCAGGTACCAGGAGAAGGTACCAGGAGTGGGTATAAAGAGTCGGAACCAAGAGCGGGTACCAGGAGCGGGTACCAGGGGCGGGTACCAGGAGTGGGTATAAAGAGTCGGAACCAAGAGCGGGTACCAGGAGCGGGTACCAGGAGTGGGTATAAAGAGTCGGAACCAGGAGCCGATACCAAGAGCGGGTACCAGGAGCGAGTACCCAGAGTGGGTACAAAGAGCGGGTACCAAGAGTCTGAACCAAGAGCGAGTACCAAGAGTCGATATCAAGAGCAGGTACCAAGAGCGAGTATAAAGAGTCGGAACCAAGAGCCGATACCAAGAGTCAATACCAATAGCCGGTATCAAGAGCCGGTACCAAGCGGGTACCAGGAGTGGGTACTGAGAGCGGGTACAAAGAGCGGGTATAAAGAGCAGGTACCAAGAGCAGGTACCAAAAGCAGGTACCAGGAGCCGGTACCAAGAGTCGATATCAAGAGCCGGTACAAAAAGTTGGTAACAAGAGCGGGTACCAAGACTCAATACCAATAGCTGGTATCAAGAGCCGGTACCAAGCAGGTGCCTTGAGCGGGTA
Organism: Rhinogobius similis; assembly: GCA_019453435.1. NCBI lineage: Eukaryota > Metazoa > Chordata > Actinopteri > Gobiiformes > Gobiidae > Rhinogobius > Rhinogobius similis. The sequence goes on along the minus strand of CM033634.1, from coordinate 2,023,859 downwards.
CCGAAAGTGGGTACAGAAAGTGGGTACCTAAAGTGGGTACCTAGAGCGTGTCCCGCGGCGTGTCCCTGGTTTGAGGCTCAGAGCTGGTCACTTAAAGCCCGTGTTTCGTGTCAGACGCCGCGGTCTCATAAACCATGAAAACATTCTGTGTTTTCAGTTTTCACGGTTCACCGGTAAAATCACGTTTACTCGGTATTCGGTACCGAAAGTGGACAAAGTGGTATCAGTGCATTTAATTCCTGACTCTTTTCACTGTGGTGCTAGCTTTTGTTTATCTCCCCGCTGTAATGCCGTCTGCTGCCACGAGATGGAGCCGAGTCAAACACTAGACATGACGTCATTTAGTTTTTTATAAACATGTTATTTTTGTTATAAAACATAAGACGCAAAAGTAAAAAGTCCAAGAGCAACACGAGAAAATAATGTCCTTTTAATCAAAATATTACAAAACGACAAACTTTAAGCTCGTAGTGAATAATAAATCATGAATAAAAGCTGGAACAATATTTCTGGGGCTCAGTATTTATCATTTTTACATTTTCTTTAATCTTTTAGTGGAATATTTGTTAGTCTTTTTGTTGCCAGATTTGAGTCGAATTATTGTCTTTTGTGACTAAACTTTAAGTCCTAAAATGTTAAATAAAACACAGTCGGTTTATGAAAGTTTTTTTTTTTCTTTTTTTTGATTCTCCTTCCTTAGAGAGTGAATCAGATCATTTATTTTTAGTTCCATTTCCTCAGTTTGTGTCGAACAAAAGCGGCCGACGTGAAAAACCTGCGTCAGCTTCATCTGTTTAATTCAACGAGCGTCGACAACAAACACGTCGCCACGACGACCAAACAAAGCACGCGCTTCATTTACACTTGTGTGGACTAAACCAGGACTAAACCGGGACTAAACCGGGACTAAACCAGGACTAAACCAGGGCTAAACCAGGGCTAAACCAGGACTAAACCAGGACTAAACTGGGACCAAACCAGGGCTAAACCAGAACTAAACCGGGACTAAACCAGGACTAAACCAGGACTAAACCGGGACTAAACCAGGACTGAACCAGGGCTAAACCGGGACTAAACCGGGGCTAAACCGGGACTGAACCGGGACTAAACCAGGACTAAACCAGGACTAAACCAGGACTAAAGCAGGACTAAACCAGGACTAAAGCGGGACTAAACCGGGACTAAACCGGGACTAAACCGGGACTAAACCGGGGCTAAACCGGGGCTGAACCGGGACTGAACCGGGACTAAACCGGGACTAAACTAGGACTAAACCAGGACTAAACCAGGACTAAACCGGGGCTAAACCGGGACTAAACCGGGACTAAACCGGGACTAAACCAGGACTAAACCAGGACTAAACCAGGGCTGAACCGGGACTAAACCGGGACTAAACCGGGACTAAACCAGATCTAAACTAGGACTAAACCAGGTCTAAACTAGGACTAAACCAGGTCTAAATCAGAAGTGTTAATCTTATTGGATCTTTTCTTGATCTAATGAACTTCAGGTTCAGGTTGTTTTGCGTCGGACGCTGGGCAGAGGTTGTGGGTGCGACTCCTGCTGATGCTGCTGCTTGTGCTGGTGCTGATGCTGGTGTTGGTGCTTATGCTGGTGTTGGTGCTGTTGCTTGTGCTTGTGCTGATGCTGTTGTTGGTTGTGATGCTGCTGCTTGTGCTGGTGCTGATGCTGTTGCTGCTTGTGCTGCTGGTGTCTGGAGCTGATGCAGTTGTTGGTTGTGCTGCTGGTGTCTGGAGGCGGCGCTAACGAGGTTTTCATCGACCTGGAGCTGATTCGAGGCAGAAACAGAAGCTGGTGATGAAAGCAGCACCGGCCTTTAATCTGAATCAAAGGTTAATGTGTTCAAATGGAGCCGGCGCCAGACAAAGACGCTCTGTGTCCAAGAAACAAATAAATATAACAAACATACAAATATAATAATATAATAGTCATACAAATGTAGTAAACATAAGAGTATAATAAACATACAAATGTACAAAACATATGAAACATACACCAGACAAAGACGCTCTGTGTCCAAGAATCAGACGAGTGGAATAAACATGAATACAATGGTCTGGTCCTGGTCTGGTCCTGGTCCTGGTCTGGTCCTGGTCCTGGTCCTGGTCCTGGTCCTGGTCCTGGTCCTAGTCCTGCTCTGGCCCTGGTCCTGGTCCTGGTCTAGATCTAACAGGACTTGACAGGTCTGGGCTCGGCGTTCTGCCTCGGGGCGACTGCGACTCCTGCTCCAGATCCATCTGAGATTCATCTGACACTAAACATTAACAAAACACACAACACACACACACACACACACACACACACACAGACACACACACACACAGAGACACACACACACACACACTATAGACACACACACACTATAGACACACTATACACACAGAGACACACACAGACACAGACATAACACACACACTATAGACACACACATAGACACACAAACTACACACACACACACACACACACAGATACACACTATAGACACACACACACACAGACACACATCCTCATCTCTTCGTGTTTCAGTTTTACACTGATGTTCTGGGTTGAATCCTGTGTCGTTCTCGCTCTGTTCGTTCTGTGTCGTGTTCCGTCCCGTTCCGTCCTGTTCCGTTCCGTCCTGTTCCGTTCCGTCCTGTTCCGTTCCGTCGCGTTCCGTCCTGTTCCGTCCTGTTCCGTCCTGTTCCGTCGTGTCCCGTCGTGTCCCGTCGTGTCCCGTTGTGTCCCGTCCCGTTCCGTCCCGTTCCGTCGTGTCCTGTTCCGTCGTGTTCCGTCGTGTTCCCTCGTGTTCCGTCGTGTCCCGTTGTCGTGTCCCGTCCTGTTCCGTTCCGTCGTGTTCCATCACGTCCTGTCCCGTCGTGTTCCGTTCCGTCGTGTCCCATCGCGTTCCGTTGTCGTGTTCCGTCCTGTCCCGTCCTGTCCTGTTCCGTTCCGTCCTGTTCCGTCGTGTCTCGTCGTGTCCCGTCGTGTTCCGTCCTGTTCCGTTCCGTCCTGTCTCGTCGTGTCCCGTCGTGTTCCGTCCTGTTCCGTTCCGTCCTGTCCCGTCGTGTTCCGTCCTGTTCCGTTCCGTCCTGTTCCGTTCCGTCCTGTCCCGTCCTGTTCCGTCCTGTTCCGTCGTGTTCCGTCCTGTTCCGTCCTGTTCCGTCGTGTTCCGTTCCGTCCTGTCCCGTCGTGTTCCGTCCTGTTCCGTCGTGTTCCGTTCCGTCCTGTTCCGTCCTGTCCCGTCCTGTTCCGTCCTGTTCCGTCCTGTTCCGTCCTGTTCCGTCCTGTTCCGTCGTGTTCCGTCCTGTTCCGTCCTGTTCCGTCCTGTTCCGTCCTGTTCCGTCGTGTTCCGTTCCGTCCTGTTCCGTCCTGTCCCGTCCTGTTCCGTCGTGTTCCGTTCCGTCCTGTTCCGTCGTGTTCCGTCCTGTTCCGTCCTGTTCCGTCCTGTTCCGTTCCGTCCTGTTCCGTCGTGTTCCGTCCTGTCCCGTTCCGTTCCGTCCTGTCCCGTCCTGTTCCGTCCTGTTCCGTCCTGTTCCGTCCTGTTCCGTTCCGTCCTGTTCCGTCCTGTTCCGTTCCGTCCTGTCTCGTCGTGTCCCGTCCTGTTCCGTCCTGTTCCGTCCTGTTCCGTTCCGTCCTGTTCCGTCCTGTTCCGTTCCGTCCTGTTCCGTCCTGTTCCGTCGTGTTCCGTCCTGTTCCGTCCTGTCCCGTCGTGTTCCGTCCTGTTCCGTCCTGTCCCGTCCTGTTCCGTCCTGTTCCGTCGTGTTCCGTTCCGTCCTGTTCCGTCCTGTCCCGTCCTGTTCCGTCCTGTTCCGTCCTGTTCCGTCCTGTTCCGTCCTGTTCCGTCCTGTTCCGTCGTGTCCGTCCTGTCCGTCCTGTCCGTCCTGTCCGTCCTGTTCGCCGTGTTCCGTCGTGTTCCGGCCCTGTTCCGTCCTGTTCCGTCCTGTTCCGTCGTGTTCCGTTCCGTCCTGTTCCGTCCTGTCCGTCCTGTCCTGTTCCGCTCCTGTTCCGTGTTCCGTCCTGTCCTGTTCCGTTCCGTCCTGTCCTGTCCGTCCTGCCCTGTTCCGCCCTGTTCCGCCCTGTTCCGCCTGTTCCGTTCCGTCCTGTTCCGTCCTGTCCCGTCCTGTTCCGTCCTGTTCCGTCCTGTTCCGTCCTGTTCCGTCCTGTTCCGTCCTGTTCCGTTCCGTCCTGTTCCGTCGTGTTCCGTCGTGTTCCGTCCTGTTCCGTCCTGTTCCGTCCTGTTCCGTCCTGTTCCGGCCCTGTTCCGGTCCTGTTCCGGTCCTGTTCCGGCCCTGTTCTGGCCCTGTTCCGTTCCGTCCTGTTCCGTCCTGTCCCGTCCTGTTCCGTCCTGTTCCGTCCTGTTCCGTCCCGTCCTGTTCCATCACGTTCTGTCCCGTTGTCGTGTTCCGTTCCGTCCTGTTCCGTCGTGTTCACAGTAAAGTGCGGAGCTAAATTTACTGGAGTTAATTATGATGAAGTGACAAACGTTTGAGCGACTCCCACAAGATCCACACACTTCCCCTTTAAGTTGACAGGTGAGAGAGAGAGGGGGGAGAGAGAGGGGGGAGAGAGAGGGAGATGGAGAGAGAAGAGAGAGAGGGAGGAGAGAGAGAGGGAGGGAGGGGAGGAGGGAGAGGGAGAGAGGGAGGGAGAGCGAGAGGGAGGGAGGATAGAGACAATGAGAGAGGGAGGGAGAGAGAGGGAGAGGAGAGAGACAGAGAGGGAGTGAGAGGGAGGGAGGAGAGAGAGAGGAGGGAGGGAGGGAGGGGAGGAGGGAGAGGGAGAAAGGGAGATAGGGGGGAGAGGGACGGAGAGAAAGAAAAGAGGGAAGAGAGCAAAAATAAAGAAAATGAGGTAGAGAGGAGAGAGTGGAAAAAGTGGAGGGGAGAGGGAGGAGAATGAGGGCGGAAAGGGGGAGAGAGGAAAAACAGAGGGGGAGGAAAGAGAGTAGAGGAGAGGAATGGTGAGGGAGGAGGAAGGGAGAGGAGTAAAGGGGAAGGAAGGAAGAGAAGGAACGTGTAGAAGACGAGGGGGAAGAAATATGAGAAGTGTGGGAGGAAGAGAGGGAGAGAGAGAGGGGGGGCAGAGGGGGAGAGAGACAGAGGGAGGAGGGAGAGAGACAGAGGGAGGAGGGAGAGAGACAGAGGGAGGAGGGAGAGAGGGGGGGAGATGTGTCATGGCGGCGTCAGAGTCTGTGGGAGTAATTATAGTTTGTGTCAATGAGCCACTGTCACCGCTTTATATGGACATATGCACTTCCTGTGTCTAAACTCACAAACACACAAATGTACACACACTGTACACACACACTGTACACACACACTGTACACACACACACACACTTATACACACACACACTTATACACACTTATACACACACTGTACACACACTTATACACACACACACACTGTACACACACTTATACACACACACACTGTACACACACTTATACACACACACACACACACACTGTATACACACACACACACACACACTTATACACACACACTGTACACACGTCCTGCAGGGGAGTCGATGGCAAACATTTCTATTGAACATTGAAACTTTTGAAACACATTTTTTTAGAGAATATTTATGAATAAAAAGTGTTATTTTAACTTCTCTCGTGGCTAAAATGGACAAAATTGTGACTAAAACAAAAACACATTGAACGCAACAAAAAACTCAACTAAAAGCAACAGAACGTTAATAAGAGCAACAAAAACATATTTAGTTAATAAAGCAGCTTAAAGCGACAAATTGTGACTAAAAGCGACAAAAACACGATTAAAAGGAACAATAACATGATAAAAACTGATAAAACACAACTAAAAGCAACAAAACAATTAAAGGGAGAACAGCGTCAGAACCAGCTGTGTTTTGTGACTGAACAGACTGTTTAAACCCCCTGGACATCAGAGCTGCTGCTGCGTCCCAAACAGGAAGTGACCAAACAGGAAGTGACCAAACAGGAAGTGACCAAACAGGAAGTGACCAAACAGGAAGTGACCCTGGTGTCTTTGAAACTGCTGATGATGATCCTGTGTTTTTTTCTCGTTGGTTGTTCATAAATCAAGTTATTACAATAATAACTGACCAATCAGGTGCTTCCTTTTCCAGGGGCCGTTTTCGCTCGTGTTAGCAACAGGTTTGATTGACAGCTAGCGCCGCACGTTGCCGTTGTCTCCTCCCACTGAGGGGCGGAAACCGTTAGCCACCTCCTCCTGATTGGTCCGTGTGGTTGCCACGATACGCGCTCTGATGCTGGCTTCTATAACGGCTAGCTCCGCTTTAGCTGCTATAACGGCTAGCTCCGCTTTAGCTGCTATAACCGCTAGCTCCGCTTTAGCTGCTATAACCGCTAGCTCCGCTTTAGCTGCTATAACCGCTAGCTCCGCTTTAGCTGCTATAACCGCTAGCTCCGCTTTAGCTGCTATAACGGCTAGCTCCGCTTTAGCTGCTATAACCGCTAGCTCCGCTTTAGCTGCTATAACGGCTAGCTCCGCTTTAGCTGCTATAACCGCTAGCTCCGCTGCTGCTTTAGCTGCTATAACCGCTAGCTCCGCTTTAGCTGCTATAACGGCTAGCTCCGCTTTAGCTGCTATAACCGCTAGCTCCGCTTTAGCTGCTATAACCGCTAGCTCCGCTTTAGCTGCTATAACCGCTAGCTCCGCTTTAGCTGCTATAACCGCTAAAGTGAATCGTCCCTAAAGTGAAGGTTCTTAACCTGTGGGCTCTGTGTTTCAGACCGAGGTGGTGAAGGGCGCCTGTGGCAGCGTCGGGATGACGTTCCGGCACGTTCCGGCCTCAGAAGGAGACGCGGTCCACGTGAGCATCGAGACGGTGACGCCCAACTCTCCGGCAGCGCTCGCCGACCTGCAGCGAGGAGACCGCCTCATCGCCATCGGAGGTACGAGCACGCAAAGGGTTAACGCCGCACGGATACACAACACATAAATACAACGACACACACGAGACACACGACATACGACACACACGACACACGGATACATGACACACAGGACACACAGGACACACATGACACACACACGGCACACGGATACATGACACACAGGACACACATGACACACACACGGCACACGGATACACGACACACAGGACATACAGATACAACAACACACAAGATACAACGACACACACGAGACACACGACATACAACACACAAGACACACACACGACACACAGATACAACGACACACACGGACACACAAGACACCAAGGACACGGACACACACGCATGTACAACACACGGACGTACAACACGGACACACACGCATGTACAACACACGGACGTACAACACGGACACACACGCATGTACAACACACGGACGTACAACACGGACACACACGCATGTACAACACACGGACGTACAACACGGACACACACGCATGTACAACACACGGACGTACAACACGGACACACACGCATGTACAACACACGGACGTACAACACGGACACACACGCATGTACAACACACGGACGTACAACACGGACACACACGCATGTACAACACACGGACACACACGGACGTACAATACGGACACACACGCATGTACAACACACGGACACACACGCATGTACAACACACGGACACACACAGACACACACGCATGTACAACACACGGACACACACGGAAAGCTGAAACTGACTTAATGTAGTGTTACACGTTAAACTATAGACCCTTTAAAATGTTTCATCATCAAAATGTCCAGAAGGAGTCGACTGGAGGCAAAATGAAGTCGACTGTAAATGTTTGAATGATTGTCTCACATTAGATCTAAACTCTATGGTTTGAAGTGTTTGTTGGAAAAAACAACACATTTGAATTTCCAGATTAAAAAGGTCAGTTAGTTTGATTTTCTGTAACAAACCATGGACTAAACAGCCTTAAAATTGTATTTTAGCTTCAAAAGAATCTAATTCATGGAACAGTATCTAATATATCTGTAGATAAAATGAAAAATGATTGTGGGCTCAACATTTGTCTATTATATTTGTTGTTTTCAGTATATTTATGGTCCAACATGCTCCAAAAAGATGCTAAATTTAAATCAAATCAAATCAATTTATTTTTATAATGCCCAAAATCACAACAACAGTTGCCTCGATGGGCCACAGGTAAAAGCAGTTCAGATAACTGTCCCAGAATGCCCCTGTCCTTTGACCTCCTTCGCAAGCAGGAAAAACTACAAAAACCCCATGGGACAAAGTAGAAACCTCGGGAGAACCACAGTGAAGGAGAGATCCTACTCCCACGGACGGACAGGCTGCAGATGAACTAGGACTGACATCCACTTGGACTGAACCAGAACCACTCAAGAGGGAGGTGGCTTTAAAGAGTTCCTCCAGGCGGACGAGGAGCAGTCCACCAGTGTAGAGAGATCCTCCAGCAGGAGATGAGGAACAGTTCATCTAAAGTAGATGGAGTTCGTCCAGGCAGACGAGGTGTGGCTAATCCAGCTGTCCAGGCGGGTGGCGCATAGATCGTCCAGACAGGTGGGGTGGGGGTCGCCACTGGAGCAGCCGCCGCGGTGCCTGAAACAGTCTCCACTCCCGGGGAAGTGGAGAAAGAGAAAACATGTGAACCGCAATGAACAGACTACAGTTGAAGTAATATTAAATATTGTTGATAGATAAAGTAGGAAGAACCAGAGGACAGTGTTCAAGCTGCCATACTTCCCCAGCAGAATTGCTCCAAGGGCAGCGTAGCTAAAACTGTAGGTTTTTATTTCTGTTCCTAACTGGCCTGACCATAAGCTATTTCAAAGAGGAACGGTTTGAGCTGGTCTTAAATGTAGAGACTGTGTCGGCCTCTTTTACATGAACAGGGAGCTGGTTCCATAACACAGGAGCTTGGTAGCTAAATGCTCGACTCCTACTGTGCTTTTAGAGACTCTGGGGACTAACAATAGTCCAGCATTTTGAGAACGAAGAGCTCTGTTTGGATGGTACGCTACTATTGCATCTTTGAGGTAGGATGGGGCCATATTGTTTAAAGCTTTATAAGTCAGGAGGAGGATTTTAAATTTGATTCTAAACTCAACAGAAGCCAGTGAAGAGACTCTAACACTGGTGAAATATGATCTCTTCTTCTAGTACCTGTTAATAATCTTGCTGCTGCATTTTGAACCAGTTGAAAGCTTCTTATAGAGCTTTAGGACACGCTGTAAGCAGAGCTGCTACAATAGTCTAATCTGGATGTGACAAATGCATGGATGAGTTTTTCGGCATCGTCTCTGGGCAGGATTTTTCTAATTTTGGCTGATGTTACGCAAATGAAAGTAGGCTGTTTTACAGGCTTGATTTATATGTGCTTTGAACGAGAGATCTTGGTCAAATAGGACCCCAAGGTTTCTTACAGTAGAGCTGGGGGCTACTCTGAAAATGTCCACAGAAACTATCTGGTCAGATAAAGAGTCTGGCAGGTGCTTAGGCCCATCAGAATGACCTCGGTTTTTTCAGGGTTAAGGAGCAGATAATTAAGAGTCATCCAAGTTTTTATGTCTTTCACGCAGGCACTAAGTCTGTGTCTACTTGATGGGTCTGATCAGGTTTCATTGATAAATACAGCTGAGTGTCATCTGCATAGCAGTGGAAGTTAATGCCATGCTTTCTGATGATCAGACCTAAGGGCAGCATATAAAGAGTGAACAGAACTGACCGAGTACTGAACCCTGCGGCACAATCGTAGGTTACTTTAGAACATGGGGAAGATCTCTGGTTTACATTAACAAACTGGTACCTATCAGATAGATAGGATTTAAACCAGCTAAGGGCGGTTCCACTGACACCTACATCACATTCTAACCTCTGCAGTAGAATGTTGTGGTCGATGGTATCAAACGCTGAGGTCCAACAGAACCAGGATTGAGACCTGTCCATCATCAGCAGCTAATAACAGATCATTTGTGACTTTAACTAGTGCAGTTTCAGTGCTGTGGTACGCGACGAACCCCTGACTGAAAAACTTCAAATAAATGATTGTCCTGCAGGCGATAAAGCTGTTTAATCACAATTCTTTCAAGGATTTTAGAGACAAAGGGCAGATTAGAAATAGGTCTATAGTTTGCCAGTATGTCGGGTCTCAGATTAGGCTTTTTCAAAAGTGGTTTAATCACTGCATATTTGAAGGACTGAGGGACATAACCGCTTTAGTGAAGTATTTATTATATTAAGAATGGGATTTATAATTAGGGGAGAAATATTTTGAGGAGTCTACTTGGGATTGGGTCTAAAATACAAGTTGATGTTTTGGAGGACATAATGACTGAAGTTATCTCTGCCTGATCAACAGCAGTGAACCATCTAGTATTACTGAAGGATTTGTATGGGACACTAGCTTTGCAGTCTGGGCTTGCTCAGTACTAATAGTGGGAGTAATTTCATTTAGTTTATCTCTAATAGTTGTGATTTTGCTGTTAAAGAATAGAAGGAAGTCATTGCAGCTTAGAGTAACTGGTATTGAGGGTTCTACTGCTGTGACAGTTTGTCAGCCTGGCTACAGTGCTGAAGAGAAATCTAGAGTTATTTTTATTTACTTCTATTAAATTTGAATAATATCTGGTTTGAGCCTTACGCAGAGCCTGCTTATAAGACAGAAGGCAAGTTTTCCATTCTTTCAGGATTCTTCTGTGTGGGAGCGCGTATGATCTCTAGTTTTCTTACCCTTTGTTTGTGAGAACGTAGTTCTTCATTGTACCAGGGGGAGGCTCGTTTTGGCCTGATTACTTTACATTAATTTACAACTAATTACGCTTTTTTTGTCAGATAAAAGAACATTTCATCTGCATTTAAACCTGAAACCATTCAAAGTTCACCTGGTCATTCCTCATAAACCTGAACCCAATTTTTTAACGACGTAATTAAGTCAAATCTGTCTCCAGCTCAGATCTGTCCTGAAAGCAGCTCTTTGGGTCAGAATGAGACCTTCAGGACCCTGAGTGTATTTAAAGTATTGTCATTTCGCTCTCGTCTCTCTTGTGTCTTTCAGGATCAAACCTTTCACTTCTCGTTTCGCTCTCGTCGCTCTTGTGTCTTTCAGGATCAAACCTTTCACTTCTCGTTTCTAACTCTCGCTCTTGTGTCTTTCAGGATCAAACCTTGCACTTCTCGTTTCTAACTCTCGCTCTTGTGTCTTTCAGGATCAAACCTTTCACTTCTCGTTTCTAACTCTCGCTCTTGTGTCTTTCAGGATCAAACCTTTCACTTCTCGTTTCTAACTCTCGCTCTTGTGTCTTTCAGGAGTTAAAGTCACGTCTTCGGTGCAGGTTCCAAAGCTCCTGAAACAGGCCGGAGATCGGGTCATCGTCTTGTACGAGCGTCCCGTGCGGCACCACAACACGTCCGTCGGAAACATGGGACCGCTCCCCGAAAACTACGCTCACTTGGACGACCCCGGCTTCATCCCGCCGCCCGCCGCGTACGAGGAGGACCCGGCCCCCATCACCACGCTCTCGGACGTGTCGGACGTTAAAGACATGGACTCCGAGTTCGAGGAGCTCATCGTCGACGCCAAAGCGACGACGCAGGCCAGTGTGGCGCCTCCTGCAGAATCGAAGGACGACTCTTTGCTCAGCGTCAACCAAAGCCCCAAAAGAAGCGTCGCAACGTTCGCGTCAAAACCTCTCGGAACTATTTCTCCCATTCTGAACCGGAAGCTAAACCTGGTCGGGCTCCAGTCGCCGCTCAAACCGCAGCCAAAGGAATCTCCGAAACCGTCGCCGCACAAGACGAACTCCGACGTGAGTTCGGAGAGCGTGCACCGGCCGACCGTTCCTCCGCCGCCCGTCCCCGCGCGTCCTCCTGTGCCGCCGCGACCGCAGATCCGGCTGACGTCTGCCTCGTCAGAAACGAGCCTCGTCGAGAACGCAGAAGCTAGCGCGACCTCGACCGGAACGCTAACGACGTCGAGCTCCAGCACCGCGCTCAGCTCCTTGGAACGGTCGCCAGAAAAGGCACCTTTAGCTGCTTCGGGGGACGTGCAAGCGGAAAAAACTGGCTCCAAACAAGGAGAGACGAAGACATCAAACGAGGATTTGGGTTTGGCGGCGGCAGCGGCAGTTAGCAGCAAAGCGGAACAAGCTAAGGAGAAGATGTCGGAGAGTTCCTGTAGCACGCGGGACAGTTTAGACGATCAATCGCTTTGGGAATCGACCGAAACGATGTACAAGAACCAAACGGGGCGCTGGCCAAAGGCTAGCGTCGTTTTTGACGTCGAAGCGCATCACAAGTTCCTGAACGTGGCGCTGTGGTGCAAGGATCCGTTCAAGCTGGGCAGCCTGCTGTGCCTCGGTCACGTTAGCTTACAGCTGGAGCACGTAGCATTTGAATGTATGGCCACTTCCTCCTCGGAATATCAGAGCACGTTCAGATTAGGCCCTCCGGAGCCGAGGGCCAGCGTCAGCCGGACCGCGCTGCGCAGTCTGAGCACGCACAAAGGCTTCAATGAGAAGCTGTGCTACGGCGACGTGACGCTCAACTTCTGCTACTTGTCGGACGGCGAGGCTGATTTCCCGGCGGGCGCGGCGATGGAGAGAGAGCGCGAGGGAAGCATCCACGAGGACGAGCTGAAGGAGCGCGAGAGGGAGGCGCCGGCGCAGACGGTGACGCAGAGGGACGAGCTGGCGTACGGCGCCATCCAGCTGGTCGAGGTGCGCCACAACTTTCAGGACACGCAGTTCCAGAACCCGACGTGGTGCGAGTACTGCAAGAAGAAAGTGTGGACCAAGGCGGCGTCGCAGTGCATGGTCTGCGCCTACGTCTGCCACAAGAAATGCCAGGACAAGTGCCTCGCCGAGAACCCGTTCTGCGTGGCGGCGACGGAGCGGAAGAGCGCCGACCCCGAGGCCAAGTCCACCATTAACCGCGCCACGACGGGGCTGACGCGCCACATCATCAACACCAGCTCGCGGCTGCTCAACCTGCGGCAGGTGCCCAAGACGCGGCTGGTGGAGCAGGTCGTCGACGTGGCGCCCGAGCCGTCGCCGAAGCAGACGCCCAACACCTCCGACAACGAGAGCAGCGACACCGAGACGTACACCAGCGGCGCCAGTCCGTCCAAGCAGCCGGCCGCCGGGGGGGGCGGGGCCAAGCTGGTGCGCAAAGACGGCGGCCTGGACGACAGCGTGTTCATCGCCGTCAAAGAGATCGGCCGCGACTTGTACCGAGGTTTGCCGACGGACGAGCGGTCGCAGAAGCTGGAGCTGATGCTGGACAAACTTCAGCAGGAGATCGACCAAGAGCTGGAGCACAACAACGCGCTGCTGACGGAGGAGCGCGAGGCGGCGGACGCCCGGCGCAAGGCGCTGATCGGCGGCGCGTTGGCCAAGTCCGGCGAGCGGCTGCAGGCGCTGACGCTGCTCATGATCCACTACCGCGCCGGCATCGAGGACCTGGAGTCCGTGGAGAGCACGTCCCCGAACGAACCGCCGGCGTTCAAAGGGAAGGGCCTGGAGGAGGAGGGGCTTATGGCGGGAGAGGTGTACGGCAGCGACACCTGCAGCCCAGTGGAGGTACAGCTGCTGGACGACATCAGCGAGGAGCAGATCTGCGTGGAGGCCTTGCAATGACGCAGGAAACGGGAGGAACGGAGGGTTTATCCTGTCAGGGCCACTTCAGCTCCGGACGCTCCGGGACACGTCGCATCGTGAATTATTTATTATAATGAAAGTCCAAAAAGTCACTGCGGGTGAAGTTGATCCGTTAGATCTGGGGCCCAAAATCTGTTGGATTAACATTTGGGCTGAAAAGAGTTAGAAAAGAGACTAAATCAAGTCTATTCACCTAAAAAATGTTAATAAAAGGCAATTTAATCCTCACATCTTTTCAAATAAACATTTACATTAAATGCAACCCAAAATTAGGGTTGGCCCTTGGTTCGTTAACACAAGGACAAAGGTTTGGGCCCGCATAAGAAACAAAAACAAGAAAATGTTCACGTTAAATGACACTTGTCTGTTTTTTGCGTCATTTGAAGATTCAGATCGTGTAAAGGGCTCGATCTGAAGTTGAAAAGCCCAGATCTAACGGTTCAATTCACCCCAAGCCTCGGCTCAACTCCTGCATCTGTTTTTTTTTTGTTTTTTTTTTTAAACACCAATTTCTATAAAACAACAACAACAAAAAGGGGTTTTAGAACATGTTGAAACATCTGGAATTATGTCGAACGTTTTGTTTTATTCAATTTGACAAAAGCCCATGGATGCAGACGTGGCCCATGTTTACCTGCGTGTGGCCCAGAGTGGGTCGTGTGCTGAGGTGGCCCATGTTTCCCTGCGTGTGGCCCAGAGTCTGTCGTGTGCAGAAGTGGCCCATGTTTCACTGCGTGTGGCCCAGAGTGGGTCGTGTGCTGAGGTGGCCCATGTTTACCTGCGTGTGGCCCAGAGTGGCTCGTGTGCTGAGGTGGCCCATGTTTATCTGCGTGTGGCCCAGAGTGGGTCGTGTGCTGAGGTGGCCCATGTTTACCTGCGTGTGGCCCAGAGTGGATCGTGTGCTGAGGTGGCCCATGTTTACCTGCGTGTGGCCCAGAGTGGCTCGTGTGCTGAGGTGGCCCATGTTTACCTGCGTGTGGCCCAGAGTGGATCGTGTGCTGAGGTGGCCCATGTTTACCTGCGTGTGGCCCAGAGTGGGTCGTGTGCTGAGGTGGCCCATGTTTACCTGCGTGTGGCCCAGAGTGGGTCGTGTGCTGAGGTGGCCCATGTTTACCTGCGTGTGGCCCAGAGTGGGTCGTGTGCTGAGGTGGCCCATGTTTACCTGCGTGTGGCCCAGAGTGGCTCGTGTGCTGAGGTGGCCCATGTTTACCTGCGTGTGGCCCAGAGTGGGTCGCTCTTTGGTTCTTTCTTTGGTTGTTTTGATCAAACTGTGACGCGGCCCTTGTTTTGCTGCACGTTTGTCTCGACGGCTGTTTATCGTGGCTTAAAAACGAACAAAAAAACAAAATAATAAAATCAACCGATGAACTCCGGCTAATGCTAATGCTAATGTCGCTAACGTCGTCCTCCGTGGCATCATCCAAACCACTGGAAAAAAATGAAATCAATTTAAAAAATCGAAACTGAAAAAACTTGCAACTTAAAAAAACCAACATATCGTCCATTTTCTGCACTTTTTACGACTTGTATATTTTGGATTTTGGGGATTTTAACAAACGTGAATCATTGAATTAAAATGTTTGTGTAAATTGTGTTGAATTTTGTCAATTTTTTTGTTTCTGGATGTGTTCGAGATCTGAAGTTTGGACAGAAAAAGGCAAAAAATAACAAAAATTTGATAGATTTATTACATTTAAACAAAAACTAGACAAAAAACAGGACTAAAGTGGGATTAAACAAAGGCTAAAATGTGTAAAAAATCTAGATTAACCAGATTAAATAGAAGTTTTAAAGGCGTGTAAAACAGGTTTAATGCCACACTGTGGGATATTTTGGGCGAAAAACACATGAAACTGTTAGAAAATCGTAATAATTCTCGTTCAAAGCGACGTCTGTCCAACTTCAGCGGCTCCTTCACACTTTTCTCGTCTGAAATGTTGAATTTTTGTGTTTTTGGATTGAACCTGAGGATTTGACCGTTCAGTGTTTGAGCTTGAGATTTTTATGATTTTTTGCCAATTTTATTTTTGTTTGTTTGGTTTGTGTTTTTGTTCAAGTCTGAGGTTCAACCAGGACTAAACCAGGACTAAACCAGGACTAAACCAGGACTAAAACCAGGACTAAACCATGGACTAAACCAAGACTAAACCAGGACTAAACCATGGACTAAACCAGGACTAAACCATGGACTAAACCAAGACTAAACCAGGACTAAACCATGGACTAAACCAAGACTAAACCAGGACTAAACCATGGACTAAACCAGGACTAAACCAGGACTAAACCATGGATTAAACCAGGACTAAACCATGGACTTAAACCAGGACTAAACCAGGACTAAACCAGGACAAAACCAGGACTAAAACCGGGACTAAACAAGGATTAAACCAGGATTAAACCATGGACTAAACCAGGACTAAAACCAAGACTAAACCAAGACTAAACCAGGACTAAACCATGGACTAAACCAGGACTAAACCATGGACTAAACCAAGACTAAACCAGGACTAAACCATGGACTAAACCAAGACTAAACCAGGACTAAACCATGGACTAAACCAAGACTAAACCAGGACTAAACCATGGACTAAACCAGGACTAAACCAGGACTAAACCAGGACTAAACCATGGATTAAACCAGGAGTAAACCATGGACTTAAACCAGGACTAAACCAGGACTAAACCATGGACTTAAACCAGGACTAAACCAGGACAAAACCAGGACTAAAACCGGGACTAAACAAGGATTAAACCAGGATTAAACCATGGACTAAACCAGGACTAAAACCAAGACTAAACCAAGACTAAACAAGGACTAAACCAGGACTAAACCAGGATTAAAGCTGGGACTAAAACCAGGACTAAACTAAACCCGGAAATAAAACCCGGGACTAAACCAGGACCAAACCAGGGACTAAAATCAGGACTAAAACTGGTCCTAAACCCAGGACTTAAACCAGATCTTTTCTTCAATCCAAAACCACAGCCGTTTTTTTGTGTCACATAAATAAAACGTTTAATTTCTGTTTCATGTTGATTACGTTGTGTTTGATTTTTCATCCTTTTACCTCCTTTCGCTCTCTTTTATTCCCTTTTGTTCCCTTTTGTTTCCTTTTGCTCGGCGGCTGTTCCAGTCAAACCCGGCTCTGGACGTTTGTGTCGGAGTAAATTGTGCGTTTGTATTTTCCGTCATGTGCCGCGGTTGAAGAGGCGGCAGCTGATCTGCTCTGATGGATTTCTAAAAATAACCCGCGGCACAAGATTCAGCGCCGGCACAAACGTCGAAGATTATGGTTTAAACAAAGGAAATGACAATTAGACACAGGAATATTACCAGCTGCAGCTTTAAATCCACACTTTGACTTCATTAAATGCTGTTTTTATTGATATTTTCACCAAACTGAACAATCTTAACGTTTAAAGAACAAGTTCAGTCTCAATTCTTCTGTATTTGTTTTATTTTTCAAAGGTCGTTTTGTCCAAATGCATTTTTGTCCCAGACGTAAAGATTAAAGCAGCTCCTGCACAAACTGTACATCTGGACTCAAGATTGACACAATGATTTGACCACAAACGACAAAAATGTGATTAAAAGTGACAAAAATGAGACTAAAAGCAGAAAAAACGCAGTTATACACAACAAAAACACAACTAAAAGTGACAAAAACACAACTGTAAGCGACAAAAATGCAATTATAACAAAGAAAAATGACACTCTAATCAACAAAAACGCATCAAAAATGAGACTAAAAGCAGCAAAAACACAGTTAAACAAAAACGAGAATTGAATTACTTTTTTTTTGGACAATTGTCTGATCTTGTTTCAGAAGCTAAATTCAAATCCTCTGTACGTTTTTATAACTAATGTTTGTACATTTTGGCCATTTTTACCCAGAAAATGCCTTTTTTCTAAATGAAAACATGACGTGATGAAAAACATTTATTTTTTTACATTTATGTGACTAAACCACAGGAGAAATATCTTTAAATGTAATACTTTTCCTGTTTCACTGCAGCGTCATGTTGTTCCCGCACATCCTAGAAATCCTGGAAATCCTGGAAATATATCTGACCTGTTTTCCCGACACGGAAAATTGGAGAAAAAACCAAACGTACTGTAAAATAAACATGTTTTATTGGATTATTGGACATAAACTGTTAATGTTCTCAGTTTTTAAACCTTTAAAATGCACAAAAATCCATAAAATCCCAGCTGCACCAAGAGCCGGAAATAAATCGACTTTTAGAGAATATCGAGAATCTTGTTTTAAAGAAATGGAAAATCTGAAGATGGAGTTAATGGTTTAATATTTTAAACAAAGACACGTTAAACACAAACATTTAAAAACTTTAAAACATCTTAAAGTCTATGACACAGCACAAATATGACACAGGGGTGATTCCACAGCTGTTACCGTAGCAACCAGACTGTAAACAAACGCAAAAATCAATTAAAAATGACACAATAGTAATAATTTGACGAATAATAATCCCTGATAAGACTTTATTTTGTTGAACTATAATAAAACCTGGAAGATGAATCCAAAACGGCGCCCTGTTCCTCCCTGTGGCCTGAGCTCATTGTCACATGACCCCAAAAATGTTTCTTACTTCTGCGTTTACTTCCTGATACGGAGGCGGCCATCTTTGCTTTACTTCCTGATACGGAGGCGGCCATCTTTGTTTTACTTCCTGATACGGAGGCGGCCATCTTTGTTTTACTTCCTGATACGGAGGCGGCCATCTTTGTTTTACTTCCTGATACGGAGAGGGCCATCTTTGCTTTAGGGCACCACGTAACAACAATCCCCCACTTCATATAAAAACGGTAATTTGTGTGATTTTATAAACGGTAGAAAAGAACATTTCCTTCTATTTTATTTAAATACTGATAAAAAACAAACAAAAACAGTTCATTTAATACATCCATGGTTTAAACTGTCTGTGTTTTCAACGGTGCGTCGCCCTTTGATGACATCACAGAGGGATCAGCTCCACTTCCTGTCGTTTTAAACTGTTATTTTTCCAAATTTCTTCACAAACTGCCACGTCGCAAATGTAAAACTGATGAATATTTACCACAGGTGCCCTCCCACCAAACTAAGGCAGGACAAGCCTCAGAGCCGTCAGACTTTAAACACT
This sequence comes from Rhinogobius similis, assembly GCA_019453435.1. Lineage (NCBI taxonomy): Eukaryota > Metazoa > Chordata > Actinopteri > Gobiiformes > Gobiidae > Rhinogobius > Rhinogobius similis. The sequence continues at coordinate 2,005,104 of CM033634.1, read as the reverse complement.
TTCTTACTTTTATTGAGATTCTTTGTGTCGAAAGCAGCTGGATCGAACAATCAATGGTAAACATGGAGCGTCGGTGGGTTTACTGTGACAGCCGTCTGTGTTTTTAACGTTTAATTTGTGTTTTTAACGTTTAATGCACTTCACAAAAGGCCAATCCACAAGTTTAAAGTGCCACGAGCGTTTGGACTCGTTTAACTAAAGATAAAGATAAATATATTTCAAATTCTGCTAAAAGTCTTTACAAATTGTACCTCAGTTTAGCTTTTTTTAGGTTTTTATTTTACTTCCTGGTTGTAAATGATGACATCACAGCGGGAAATGACAGAGAAACATCCTGTACCAATTAAAAACACACGTGAATCGATGTTTAAAGGGTCAAAAAAAAGTCGTTTCTTTTGTGTAAAGTGTGATGTCATCAGTTTGTGTCATTTTCAACGCGTTTTTTCTCCACAAACAGCTCCTGATTGGTGTAAAACTATAATTTATATTTACGTCAGGTATAAATGCACCAAATAAAGTCAAAATTAGAAAATCGTAAAAACCCGTCAGACGCACTTTAATTAAAAATATGACTTTTATTAAACGTCGAGCCTCAAATCTCATTTTTTAATCTGTTTTTGAAAATGCTCCAAATGTTTTAATTCCGTTGCATCAAATTGTAATTTTAAATCTTTCAACACAAAGTCAGTTATAAAATGTGGTACGATTTGTGTTAAATTTGTTCAAATAAACTTCTGACTCGGCCTTTTGTATCGATCATTTACTTATCTGTTTGTGATCATGACTTTGTCTTTTTTTGTGTTCTATCATTTTTTCGTCTTTTGTTCTTTTATGTTCTATGTTTGTCTGCGAGCTTTTGCGTGTTCTTTCTCTTTGTTTCGTGCTCTTCCGTTGTTTCACGTTCTTTCGTGTTCTCTTCCGTTGTTTCACGTTCTTTTGCATGTTCTTTCACCTTCTGTTGTGTTCTTTCACGTTCTTTCACTTTGTTTCGTGTTCTTTTGTGTGTTCTCAGACATTCTTTTGCGTGTTCTTTGCGTTGTTTCACGTTCTTTGTGTTCTCTCACGTTCTTTGTGTTCTCTCACGTTCTTTGTGTTCTCTCACGTTCTTTGTGTTCTCTCACGTTCTTTGTGTTCTCTCACGTTCTTTGTGTTCTCTCACGTTCTTTGTGTTCTCTCACGTTCTTTGTGTTCTCTCACGTTCTTTGTGTTCTCTCACATTCTTTTGTGTGTTCTCTCACGTTCTTTGTGTTCTCTCACATTCTTTTGTGTGTTCTCTCACGTTCTTTGTGTTCTCTCACATTCTTTTGCGTGTTCTCTCACATTCTTTTGTGTGTTCTCTCACGTTCTTTGTGTTCTCTCACATTCTTTTGTGTGTTCTCTCACGTTCTTTGTGTTCTCTCACATTCTTTTGTGTGTTCTCTCACGTTCTTTGTGTTCTCTCACATTCTTTTGTGTGTTCTCTCACATTCTTTTGCGTGTTCTCTCACATTCTTTTGCGTGTTCTCTCACATTCTTTTGTGTGTTCTCTCACATTCTTTTGTGTGTTCTCTCACATTCTTTTGTGTGTTCTTCCACATTCTTTGCGTGTTCTTTGCGTTCTGTGCAGAGTCGTGTCATGTTTTGGAGGTTTGGTGGAAAAGCTTGGCTGCTGTCCCTCGTGCTCTTCCACTGGACGTTTAGCGCTTTTGTCCCGAGAAAATCAAATAAAAAAACTGTTACGTTTGAAAAAGTTGCACTTGACGTGACGTCAGCTCCAAATGTCGCCGAGTTTTTTGGGAAATCGAGGACATTTTGGAAAAGTTTGAGACTTTGGTGTAAATATTCAAATAAAGAGAAATGAAAGTCTTCTGTGTCACTTTGTCGTCTTTGTGTCTCAGAGTTAAACCTCAGGAGCACGAGGAGAACAACACAAGGAGAACACAGAGAGAACAATACTGAAGCTAATGCTAACACCGAGACTAACGCTAACACCAAGGTTAACGCTAACTCTCATTGAAAGTCATAGAACTATAATAAAACCTGAAGATGAATCCAAAATGGTCGCCCTGTTCCTCCCTGTGGCCTGAGCTCATTGTCACATGACCCCAAAAAAGTTTCTTACTTCCGCATTTACTTCCTGATACGGAGGTGGCCATCTTTGCTTTACTTCCTGATACAGAGGTGGCCATCTTTGTTTTACTTCCTGATACGGAGGCGGCCATCTTTGTTTTACTTCCTGATACGGAGGCGGCCATCTTTGTTTTACTTCCTGATACGGAGGCGGCCATCTTTGTTTTACTTCCTGATACGGAGGCGGCCATCTTTGTTTTACTTCCTGATACGGAGGCGGCCATCTTTGTTTTACTACCTGATACGGAGGCGGCCATCTTTGTTTTACTTCTTGATACGGAGGCGGCCATCTTTGTTTTACTTCTTGATACGGAGGCGGCCATCTTTGCTTTAGGGCTCCACGTGACCACAATCCCCCATGATGCTTTGAGCGACGTGAACGACCAGCAGCTGCAGGTCTTTGTGTTAGCGTTAGCTTGTGTGATTGTAATTGTGTTCTTCATGTTAGACACACGTGAAGCGTCTGAAATGAAATAAAATACAACTTACAGGTGTCTCTAGTCGAGCCTTTTCCACAAGCTTCTGTTTGTATCTGACGCTCGTTCACGTGACTCACACATGTTTGTGTGACGTCACTTCAGATAAAAACGGTAATTTGTGTGATTTTAGAAACGGTAGAAAAGAACATTTCCTTCTATTTTATTTAAATACTGATAATAATTCAGTCCTGTCTGTGATTATAATGTGACATTTTAGAAAAAGGCTGCAGTACCTCACACGACCACTAATCAACCTGGGACACAGACAGAGGGGGCGGGGCTTATCCAGTTCTTTTAATACATCCATGTTGAAAGTGCATTAGCGCTAACGTCTGGACGGTCCCAGCAAATGGAACAGTGTTTTGGCGACAAACAGAAGAGTCGAATCACCGAGAAACAACCGAACGACAAACACTTTTAACTCCAGAGCCGCAAACTCACCCCTGAGTGACTGGACGCCTCCTAATTCTGTATTTTTACATCTCGAAGAAAAGAAACCAATAAATCCAGAGTAATCATTGTTTTTTCAACAAAATGGTCAACAAGAAACTCAAATCCTGTGAATGAGTGTTTGAAGCTGGTTTTATTACAAACCTCAGTGTTTGAGTTTTGTTCATTTCATGATGAACTTGTGATGAAATCTTTAAAGTTCAATCATTTAGAAATGCTAAAAAGGGATTTGTAGACAATTCATGAATGAGTTTTTGTTTTTAACCATTTGATTGTTTAAAAAAATATATCTATTGCTAAAATCTGTTGCTGTATCTCAAAAAGTATAATTTTATCTGTTTTTTTTGTTTGTTTTTTGTCATTTACAGTTTGGAGACAGAACTGGAATTTCAGCGTTGGAGGAACATTTGGTAACGCTTTAGATCAAGGTTCATTAGTTAACGATTTATAAGATGTTAATAAGCACTAATAGTTTGTTTATGCTGTTATAACGCCTTATATATGTTTATAATCCATCAGTGAAACATGTTTGAGTGAATAAACCACATGTACAGAGCATCAATGAGCAAATATTACATTATTTTCAATTATCACGTTAATAAATGCTCGTAAATGCACTTTGTGAGTGCTTATAAACACATAAGTGGTAATTAATGTGTTATAAATAGTTTACTAAGGAACCTTAATCTAAAGCATTACCGAACATTTTTCTTTTTTTTGTGTGATTTATTGGGCATTTTATTTATTTGAAATATGAAACATGGTCTTATTAATCTAATATTTCTCATTCATAACAAAATGATCCTAAGCACGAGACTCAAACCATGGGATTGGACGTCATAAAGGGTTAAATGTTCTTTTATTTTAACACAGATTTAAAAACCCGTCTCTCCTGATGAGGATGATGTTTCTGATGTTTCTGATGATGTTTCTGATGATGATGTTTCTGATGTTTCTGAGGATGAATCACTCGGAGCCTTTTTCCGGCTCAGATGCTGAAGGTGTTTGTGAGTCTTTGTGGGTTTGAGTCTTAATGAAGGAGCCGAGCGCAGACGGACACTTCGATTACAGCCTGTCGCTCGTCACCGACAAAAGAGGACGCACCTGACACACGTTTCACCGACTCACACCAACCGCCAACCACACCAACGCCGGAAAAACCACCAACGACACCAACGGCGGAGATAACGACCAACACAACACGCAACGTCATGATTTAAAGAGAAAAGCAAGTTAAAGGGCGTATGACGGGTTTCTATGATTTTATAATTTTGACTTTATTTAGTGTATTAATACTTGTTGTAAATAGAAATTATAGTTTTACACCAATCAGGTCACTGTTTGTGGAAAAAAACCTGTTGAAATATACAGGAAGTAAACAAACTGATGACATCACACTGTGAGACAAAGATTATGCATAATTTACACAAAATTAACTACTTTTTTGACCCTTTAAACATTGATTTAACAAAATAAAGGTGTTCACATTTATTTTTATTTGTCAAATCAAAATAATGTGACATTAGATGAGTTTTGGCCCAGTGTACAGTGTGGTTGCTATGGTAATTTCCTAGCGTGAGGTCATACTTTACAACCAGGAAGTAAAATTAAAAAGGTAAAAATTGTGAAAACTGTGTAAAATTTGTAAAGAATTTTAGCTAATTTTGAAATATGTTTATCTGAACTACATTTTGGTTAAATGAGTCGCCTGACCTGTCATGGGCCCTTTAAGCACGTCAATGACACTTTAATTTCAGTTATTTATTATTTATTTCCCGTCCACTTCTGCCACTTCTCAGCAAAAAGTTTACTTTCTACAATATATTTTATCAGTTATGTAAAGGTGAGGGTTAGAAAGAGATCATCTGGTTAAGTTTTGGGCTTAAGGTCAGGAATTGGGATTAGCAGGGTCAGGGTTAGCAGGGTCAGGGTTAGCAGGGTCTGGGTTAGCAGGGTCTAGGTTAGCAGGGTCAGGGTTAGCACGGTCAGGGTTAGCAGGGTCAGGGTTAGCAGGGTCAGGGTTAGCACAGTCAGGGTTAGCAGGGTCTAGGTTAGCAGGGTCAGGGTTAGCACGGTCAGGGTTAGCAGGGTCAGGGTTAGCAGGGTCTGGGTTAGCAGGGTTACCACGGTCAGGGTTAGCAGGGTCAGGGTTAACTCGGTCAGGGTTATCAGGGTCAGGGTTAGCAGGGTCAGGGTTAGCAGGGTCTGGGTTAGCAGGGTCTGGGTTAGCACAGTCAGTGTTAGCACAGTCAGTGTTAGCAAGGTCAGGGTTAGCACGGTCAGGGTTAGCAGGGTCTGGGTTAGCAGGGTCTGGGTTAGCAGGGTCAGGGTTAGCACGGTCAAGGTTAGCAGGGTCAGGGTTAGCTAGCAGGGTCAGGGTTAGCAGGGTCAGGGTTAGCAGGGTCAGGGTTAGCACGGTCAGGGTTAGCACGGTCAGGGTTAGCAGGGTCAGAGTTAGCAGGGTCAGGGTTAGCAGGGTCAGAGTTAGCAGGGTTTGGGTTAGCAGGGTTAGCATGGTCAGGGTTAGCTGGGTTAGCAGGGTCAGGGTTAGCAGGGTCAGGGTTAGCAGGGTTAGCAGGATCAGGGTTAGCACGGTCAGAGTTAGCAGGGTCAGGGTTAGCAGGGTCAGAGTTAGCAGGGTTTGGGTTAGCAGGGTTAGCATGGTCAGGGTTAGCTGGGTTAGCAGGGTCAGGGTTAGCAGGATCAGGGTTAGCACGGTCAGAGTTAGCAGGGTTAGCAGGGTCAGGGTTAGCACGGTCAGGGTTAGCACGGTCAGGGTTAGCACGGTCAAGGTTAGCAGGGTCAGGGTTAGCTAGCAGGGTCAGGGTTAGCACAGTCAGGGTTAGCAGGGTCAGGGTTAGCAGGGTCAGGGTTAGCAGGGTCAGGGTTAGCAGGGTCAGGGTTAGCACGGTCAGGGTTAGCAGGGTCAGAGTTAGCAGGGTCAGGGTTAGCAGGGTCAGAGTTAGCAGGGTTTGGGTTAGCAGGGTTAGCTGGGTTAGCAGGGTCAGGGTTAGCAGGATCAGGGTTAGCACGGTCAGAGTTAGCAGGGTCAGGGTTAGCACGGTCAGAGTTAGCAGGGTCAGGGTTAGCAGAGTTAGCAGGGTCAGGGTTAGCAGGGTTTGGGTTAGCAGGGTTAGCATGGTCAGGGTTAGCTGGGTTAGCAGGGTCAGGGTTAGCAGGATCAGGGTTAGCACGGTCAGAGTTAGCAGGGTCTGGGTTAGCAGGGTCAAGGTTAGCAGGGTCTGGGTTAGCAGGGTCTGGGTTAGCACAGTCAGGGTTAGCAGGGTTAGGGTCTCAGTAGAACTGCGTAGGGGAGGGGTTAGGTAGGGTGACCCCATGGTGGGAGTGACATTAGCGTTAGCATTAGCATTGCAGGTGTGAGTCGAAAAGGGTTACAGAAGAAAAGAGAACGAGTCAGCTTCTCTGCTGCTAGCGTAGCATGATAGCATAGCTGTAAGCATGTTAGCAGAGCCCCCTGGTGGTGGAAAGAGCAGCAGGATGAAGGACACGTGTGGGCGGAGACTCAAACAGGAGTGATACCACCTGACGTCCACCAGGGGAGCCGGAGGGTGTAGTGGAGGAGGGGCTGGAGGCGCCGTGATGACATCAGCAGACGCACGCGGGAAACAGGAAGTGAAGGAGCGCCTTCATGTTTCAGAGAACCAGGGTTACATCTTCACTCCAAATCATAGACGGTAAACAATGGACTGTTGGAGCTATAACTGCTAGCTTCACTTTAGCCGCTATAACCGCTAGCTCCACTTTAGCCGCTATAACTGCTAGCTCCACTTTAGCCTCTATAACCGCTAGCTCCACTTTAGCCTCTATAACCGCTAGCTCCACTTTAGCCGCTATAACTGCTAGCTCCACTTTAGCCACTATAACTGCTAGCTCCACTTTAGCCTCTATAACCGCTAGCTCCACTTTAGCCTCTATAACTGCTGGCTCCACTTTAGCCGCTATAACTGCTAGCTCCACTTTAGCCACTATAACTGCTAGCTCCACTTTAGCCACTATAACTGCTAGCTCCACTTTAGCCTCTATAACCGCTGGCTCCACTTTAGCTGCTATAACCGCTAGCTCCACTTTAGCCGCTTTAACCGCTAGCTCCACTTTAGCCGCTATAACCGCTAGCTCCACTTTAGCCGCTATAACCGCTAGCTCCACTTTAGCCGCTATAACCGCTAGCTCCACTTTAGCTGCTATAACCGCTAGCTCCACTTTAGCCGTTATAACCGCTAGCTCCACTTTAGCTGCTATAACCGCTAGCTCCACTTTAGCCGCTATAACCGCTAGCTCCACTTTAGCCGCTATAACCGCTAGCTCCACTTTAGCCGCTATAACCGCTAGCTCCACTTTAGTTGCTATAACTGCTAGCTCCACTTTGGCCGCTATAACTGCTAGCTCCACTTTAGCCGCTATAACCGCTAGCTCCACTTTAGCCGCTATAACCGCTAGCTCCACTGTTGCCGCTATAACCGCTAGCTCCACTTTAGCCGCTATAACCGCTAGCTCCACTGTTGCCGCTATAACCGCTAGCTCCACTTTAGCCGCTATAACTGCTAGCTCCACTTTAGCCGCTATAACCGCTAGCTCCACTTTAGTCGCTATAACCGCTAGCTCCACTTTAGCCGCTATAACCGCTAGCTCCACTTTAGCCGCTATAACTGCTAGCTCCACTTTGGCCGCTATAACTGCTAGCTCCACTTTAGCCGCTATAACTGCTAGCTCCACTTTGGCCGCTATAACTGCTAGCTCCAATTTAGCCGCTATAACTGCTAGCTCCACTTTAGCCGCTATAACTGCTAGCTCCACTTTAGCCGCTATAACTGCTAGCTCCACTGTTGTACGGTCTATGCTCCAAACAAGACTGAAGAGCTCGTCCTCCAAGGCCTCGGTCCGTCTGCTCAGCCCGAGGGAGCGTGAGGGAGTGCGGGGGAGGGAGGGGGAGCGTGAGGGAGGGAGGGGGAGCACGGGGGAGCACGGGGGAGCACGGGGGAGCACGGGGGAGCGGGAGGGAGCGAGGGGGAGCGTGAGGGAGCGGGAGGGAGTGGGAGGGAGCGCGGGGGAGCTGAGGCTGCCAGGTCAACGGGGTCACCGAGGTCAACGAGTAGGAGAGCGAGGACTTGCTTGGAGAGTTCTCTGGTCTCAGACTCCACAGCGTGAGGGCATCAGGGTCTATTTCAGACCGAGAACGCCAACTTGTGATCCATGTTCGGACGGCAGAGGAGCTGCTGGGAAACGGAGGCGTGGCCTGGAGGCGGTGGTGGAGGCGCGGTCCTGCTCGTCAGTTAACAAATGAATGAAATGAATGTTTGTTTGTTTTGTGGGAACAGTGTGTGTGTTTAAGTTACGCCGAAGGAAAAAAGGAAAAAAACAAAGTCTAACCTCGGCACACAACGTGAACGTCACTGTAAAAGGTTTAATATAATGTCATAAAACTTTATCCACTAAAGTCAGAGAATCTTGTATCTTTGCGGTGACATTTTCTTTGTGAATCTAGAATTTGATGTGAGCCAAAGTCCATTTTATTTTCTAAACTGAGGAAACGTAAATGATGAATCGACTCAAGGTTCATTCCATTGACTTATGTTTGTGTCTTTTAGCTCCATCGACAGGCGCCGGCGGCAGGTGGCGAGAGGTTTGTGTCGTGAACGATGGTCTGAGTGAACCATAAAACACCAGAAGAAGAACATCAACAACACGACGAGAACAAAGGACACGGAGGCAGAGGTTAAGGCACTGACAGATTTTAACTCAAACATTTGGACAGAAGCAGCTCACGATATCTTTGTGACAGAATCTGGACACGGACGCCACTCTCGCACGGACGACACGCACGGACACACTTTTCAAACAGAAGCGCAGAGACACGAGACATTTCAGAATAAAAGACCTGACGCCTGGACCCTCGAGTCCGAAACCCACGAGTCCAACCGGAGCAGAGAGGAGGACACTGCAAAAACAAACACCAGAATGTCCAGTCGTTTGAACTTAAAGGGCCCATGACAGGGTTTTAACATTTTCTAATTTTAACTTTATTTGTAGTATTAATACCTCTTGTAAATATAAATGATAGTTTTACATCAATCAAGTAGCTGTTTGTGAAGAAAAATGGAAAAATATGTTGAAAATGACAGGAAGTAAACAAACTGATGACATCACAATAGGGTTATGCATAATTTATGTAAAAGAGACGACTTTTTTGACCCTTTAAACATTAATTCAACGAAATAAAGGTGTTTATGTGTATTTTTATTTGTCAAATTAAAAAAATCTCTAACAATAGATCAGGTTTTGCCCAATGTACATTCTAATTTCCCAGTGTGACGTCATCATTCACAACCAGGAAGTGAAATTAAAACCTGAAAAATTGCTTAAGTGGGATACAATTTGAACAGTATTTTAGCAAACATTTAAATATATTTATCTTAACTGCATTTGAGTCAAATGAGTCGTCCAACCTGTCATGGGCCCTTTAAAGTGCGGATGACAGATTTTCACTATTTTCTAATTTTCGTTTTATTCAGTGTATTAAAGCCTCTTGAGAATATAAATTATAGTTCCACGCCAATCAGGAGCTGTTTGTGGCGAAAAATTGAAAAATCTGTTGAAAAAAATTACAGGAAGTAAACAAACTGATGACATCACACTGGGAAGACAAAGGTTGTACATAATTTACACAAAAAAACAACTTTTTTGACCCTTTAAACATCGAGTCAACAAAATAAAATGTGTTCACATGTGAAATTAAAAAAAAAAAGGTGACATTAAATACATTTTGGTGCAGTGCACAGTGTGGTTTGGTAATTTCCCAGTGTGATGTCATCATTTAGAACCAGGAAGTAAAATTAAAAACTTGAAAAAACATCGCTAAACTGGTCAAGGTTTGTAAAGATTTTAGTAGAATTTGAAATATATTTATCTTAATTTCAATTTAGTTCAATGAGTCGTCCGACCTTTAAACAAAAATAATATAATAAATCCCTAAAGAGATCAAGTGGATTTGTTGTACTTTTGCAGATATTTGTTTTTGCAGTGTAGAACTCTAGAAGGAAACACTGACCGCGGCTGCAGTGAATGCGGCGGCCATTTTGGGGCTGTAGATAAGGCTCTTCCTTCCTCTGATTCCTCGTGGAAGTGTGTTACGCTTTCTGTGCCGAGCCACGTCCCGACTGGTCCTGATCCTCTTTAGAGCGCTTCAGTGTCCGACGTGACAAACGAAACTGTGTGCTTCATAATCAAATCTAAATCCTCCTGAACGATACTTTTTATGCCAAGTTTGTGGCTGTGAGAAGTGGATAAAAGCGACAAAAAATAAAATAAAAGTGACCAAATACAAAACTAACAGCAACAAAACGCGACCAAATGCGACAAAATCAAGACTGAAAGCGACAAAAACACGTCTAAAGGTGACAAAACGAGACTGAAACTGAACGATCCTTTTTAATCCTGAGTCCGACGTCAGTGATTCACAAAAAGACGTTTAGTGATTCAAGTTTGCGTGAGACGTGGCTAAAGCTGCAGTCAACGGGAAACTACTTCCTGTTTGCCCTCTGCTTTTTCTGCATTTATTTCCTTCTCTGCAAAGACTCTGCGCCGCGTTTTAACCTCGTAATTAAAATCAACAAGACAATTTAAGAGTGATCAAAAAGACGATTAAAAGCAAAAATGTGTGGCTAAAAACAATAAAAACTGGATTATAAGCAACAAAAACATAAATATGTTATGAACAGGGTTAAAAGAAAGAAAAAGGGTATTTTGGAGAATGTGTGTCTTTAAAAAAAAAGTCCTGGGGTTTGACAAAGTGAGTGCTGTGCGTCGATAAACAGGAAACAGTTGACGCTAACGTGCTTTGCTAGCTTCGTTAGCATCAGTGGAAATACGGCGCTTTATCACAGTCTGAAGTCACTATTCGTAACAGTTTTTTTTCTTCTAGGTGTTGGTTTTATCTCATTTTGTCACTTTTGGTCTCCTTTTGTCGCTAACCGTCTCTTTCAGTTGCGTTTTGCCACTTTTAGTTGATTTTTTGACACATTTTGTCACATTTTTTTGCTTTAGGTCAGTTTTTAAAATCTATTTTAGTCGTTTGGTGAGAAATTATTTTCTGTTTCTGCTTTTTTGCGTCTAGATTTGCCCTGAGTCTGTGTTCTCTCTGATCCAGTCGTCTGCTGTGGAGCTCCTCCTGAGTTAAACCTAAGAGCCGGACCAGAACTTCTCAGGGTCCACTTTGGATCCAAGAAACGGCCCGGACCAGAGGCTTAAAAGCCCAACAGAACGAACAGAACCAGTGGAGACGTGGCTACATTTCTGGTCAGAGTCCGCCTCCTTCTGTGGCCCTCGGACCTTCCTCCTCTCTGAAACTACAGACAACGCACGACATTCACCAGAGAAACGGCATCGATTTTTTTGAACATTTTTTCGTTTGTGTTCAGTTTTTTTTTTTGTTTTTTTTTACAACAAAATAGATCTCTGCGGGTGTCGGAGGTTAATCGTAGTCCTCGTCGTCGTAGTCCTGGTCCAGATCCGGGTCCTGGCTCTGGTACGGGTACTGAGTGGAGTAGGTCCGGGTCTTCATGCTGCAGTTTGTGTCCATCAGAATCGCCTGAAAGGAAAGGCCGCACGGTCGAGAACCAAAGGCCAAACACAGGGGCCGAACACAGGGGCCAAACAAAGGGGCCGAACACAGAGGTCGAACACAGAGGCCGAACACAGGGGCCAAACACAGAGGCCGAACACAGGGGCCGAACACAGGGGCCGAACACAGAGGCCGAACACAGGGGCCGAACACAGGGGCCGAACACAGAGGCCGAACACAGGGGCCAAACACAGAGGCCGAACACAGGGGCCAAACACAGGGGCCGAACACAGGGGCCGAACACAGGGGCCGAACACAGGGGCCGAACACAGGGGCCAAACACAGGGGCCAAACACAGAGGTCGAACACAGGGGCCAAACACAGAGCACATCTGAGCCGTGCACATGCAGCAGAACAAGCACATGCAGCTGGTTGAATGTAAAATCTAGATTTTTTTTTTTTTAATTGTGGAGCAGAAACGTGAGCCGTGTCGATGCAGACGTGTCGATGCAGACGTGTCGATGCAGACGTGCGGCGGAGCGTGAGGGATGCACAGTTCATGGTGGGACACAGTTAAAACAGTTAAAACACTGATGAAGATGCAGCGGTCGTGATGCGTTCAGGAGCAGCAGGAACAAGCAGCATGCACTCGGGTCTAAGGCTGGAGTTTCTGGAACACACATGGGACAGTGAGCGCTCTACAGCCGGGAACCTGCCCCGACTCAGAGGGGCCAGTTTAGACTTTGTGTTTGTGTCTCCTGTGGGTCACATGTTTGTTTACTGATGGTCACATGTTTGTGTTTATTGTGGGTCACATGTTTGTGTTTACTGTGGGTCACACGTTTACCTATGGTCATATGTTTTTGTTTACTTTTGGTCACATGTTTATGTCTACCTTTGGTCAGATGTTTGTTTACTGTTGTCACATGTTTACTGTTGGTCATGTGTTTGTGTTTATTGTGGGTCACATGTTTACTGTGGGTCACATGTTTGTGTTTATTGTGGGTCACATGTTTATGTTTACCTTTGGTCAGATGTTTGTTTACTGTGGGTCACATGTTTGTGTTTATTGTGGGTCACATGTTTATGTCTACCTTTGGTCAGATGTTTGTTTACTGTGGGTCACATGTTTGTGTTTACTTTTGGTCACATGTTTATGTCTACCTTTGGTCAGATGTTTGTTTACTGTGGGTCACATGTTTGTTCACTGTGGGTCACATGTTTGTTAACTGTGGGTCACATGTTTGTTTACTGTGGGTCACATGTTTGTTAACTGTGGGTCACATGTTTGTTAACTGTGGGTCACATGTTTGTTTACCGTGGGTCACATGTTTGTGTTTATTGTGGGTCACATGTTTACTGTTGTCACATGTTTATGTCTACCTTTGGTCAGATGTTTGTTTACTGTGGGTCACATGTTTGTTAACTGTGGTTCACATGTTTGTTAACTGTTGGTCACATGTTTGTGTTTACTTTTGGTCACATGTTTATGTCTACCTTTGGTCAGATGTTTGTTTACTGTGGGTCACATGTTTGTTAACTGTGGTTCACATGTTTGTTAACTGTGGGTCACATGTTTGTTAACTGTGGGTCACATGTTTGTTAACTGTGGGTCACATGTTTGTTAACTGTGGGTCACATGTTTGTTAACTGTGGGTCACATGTTTGTTAACTGTGGGTCACATGTTTGTTAACTGTGGGTCACGTGTTTGTTTACTGTGGGTCACATAATTGTGTCTACTGTTGGTCACATGTTTGTGTTTACTTTTGGTCACATGTTTATGTCTACCTTTGGTCACATGTTTGTTAACTGTGGGTCACATGTATTTTTACTGTGGGTCACATGTTTGTGTTTATTGTGGGTCACATGTTTACCTATGGTCATATGTTTTTGTTAATGTTGGTCACATGTTTGCGTCTACCTTTGGTCACATGTTTGTTTACTGTTGTCACATGTGGAAACTGTGTTTGGTTCTTTTGTTCTCGATGCTCTTGACATCAGACTGTACTTGTGTGAGAAATGGTTTGGATTATCGTGTTGTTTCCTTTTTTCAGACGACGACATGAAGCTGAGCAGAACATGCAACAGAAACATCAAATATAAGAAAATAAAACGGTTTCTTACGATTTTCTCTTCGTTTCCTGGAGGATTCCGCAAGAACAAGCAAAGAGGAGCGAACGAAATGTCCACCAGACCGATGATGGTCATGAGCCACGGGAAGCCGATACTCTCCGCGATGGAGCCGCCGATCGAGGGCCCTAAGGGAGAGAAAAGAGTCAATGATCGAGGACCCTAAACGAGAGAAAAGAGTCAACGATCGAGGGCCCTAAGGGAGAGAAAAGAGTCAACGATCGAGGGCCCTAAGGGAGAGAAGAGAGTCAACGATCGAGGGCCCTAAGGGAGAGAAAAGAGTCAACGATCGAGGGCCCTAAACGAGAGAAAAGAGTCAACGATCGAGGGCCCTAAGGGAGAGAAGAGAGTCAACGATCAAGGGCCCTAAGGGAGAGAAAAGAGTCAACGATCGAGGGCCCTAAACGAGAGAAAAGAGTCAACGATCGAGGGCCCTAAGGGAGAGAAAAGAGTCAACGATCGAGGACCCTAAGGGAGAGAAAAGAGTCAACGATCGAGGGCCCTAAACGAGAGAAAAGAGTCAACGATCGAGGGCCCTAAGGGAGAGAAAAGAGTCAACGATCGAGGGCCCTAAGGGAGAGAAAAGAGTCAACGATCGAGGGCCCTAAACGAGAGAAAAGAGTCAACGATCGAGGGCCCTAAACGAGAGAAAAGAGTCAACGATCGAGGGCCCTAAACGAGAGAAAAGAGTCAACGATCGAGGGCCCTAAGGGAGAGAAAAGAGTCAACGATCGAGGGCCCTGAGGGAGAGAAAAGAGTCAACGATCGAGGGCCCTAAGGGAGAGAAAAGAGTCAACAATCGAGGGCCCTAAGGGAGAGAAAAGAGTCAACGATCGAGGGCCCTAAACGAGAGAAAAGAGTCAACGATCGAGGGCCCTAAACGAGAGAAAAGAGTCAACGATCGAGGGCCCTAAACGAGAGAAAAGAGTCAACGATCGAGGGCCCTAAGGGAGAGAAAAGAGTCAACGATCGAGGGCCCTGAGGGAGAGAAAAGAGTCAACGATCGAGGGCCCTAAGGGAGAGAAAAGAGTCAACAATCGAGGGCCCTAAATGAGAGAAAAGAGTCAACGATCAAGGGCCCTAAGGGAGAGAAAAGAGTCAACGATCGAGGGCCCTAAGGGAGAGAAAAGAGTCAACGATCGAGGGCCCTAAACGAGAGAAAAGAGTCAACGATCGAGGGCCCTAAATGAGAGAAAAGAGTCAACGATCAAGGGCCCTAAGGGAGAGAAGAGTCAATGATCGAGGGCCCTAAGGGAGAGAAAAGAGTCAACGACGGAGCCGCGATTGAGGGCCCTAAATGAGAGAAAAGAGTCAACGACGGAGCCGCGATCGAGGGCCCTAAACGAGAGAAAAGAGTCAACGACGGAGCCGCGATCGAGGGCCCTAAACGAGAGAAAAGAGTCAACGACGGAGCCGCGATCGAGGGCCCTAAACGAGAGAAAAGAGTCAACGACGGAGCCGCGATCGAGGGCCCTAAACGAGAGAAAAGAGTCAACGACGGAGCCGCGATCGAGGGCCCTAAACGAGAGAAAAGAGTCAATGATGGAGCCGCGATCGAGGGCCCTAAACGAGAAAGAAAAGAGTCAACGATCGAGGGCCCTAAATGAGAAAAAAAGAGTCAACGATGAGCCATGATTGAGGGTCCTAAATGAGAAAAAAGAGTCAACGATCGAGGGCCCTAAATGAGAAAAAAGAGTCAACGATGAGCCGCGATCGAGGGCCCTAAACGAGAGAAAAGAGTCAACGATGGAGCCGCGATCGAGGGCCTTAAATGAGAGAAAAGAGTCAACGATGAGTCGCAATCGAGGGCCCTAAATGAGAGAAAAGAGTCAACGATCGAGGGCCCTAAGGGAGAGAAAAGAGTCAATGATGGAGCCGCGATCGAGGGCCCTAAACAAGAAAGAGTCAATGATCGAGGGCCCTAAACGAGAAAGAAAAGATTCAACGATCGAGGGCCCTAAATGAGAGAAAAGTGTCAACGATGAGCCGCGATCAAGGGCCCTAAACGAGAAAGAAAAGAGTCAACGATGGAGCCGCGATTGAGGGCCCTAAATGACAGAAAAGAGTCAACGATCGAGGGCCCTAAACGAGAAAGAAAAGTGTTTAAAACGACTGACAGAGGCAAAAATGCACACAGGCTCCACAGCAGTTTTTGATCACATTTGCTGGAGAAAATGACAGGACAAAATTATTAATTTGTTTTGCACCTTGTTCTAGTCACGTTTTAAAAAGTTGATCTTAGATAAAAAATTCATAGCAAGGACCAAAAATATACTTTAAATTTAAGTAAAGTTCACAAATTAACTTTTTCATTCTAAGAAATAGAAACTAATGACAGAAATAATGACAGAATGCATTTACTGTATAATAAACATTTTCAAAGAATTCATGATGGTGTAAAGATAGAGCCATGTTTTAGCTTAATTCCGTTTATTTCCATTTTGTTAAATAATAAAGGAAAAAGAGAGAGAAAAAATACGGACTTGGCTTTTTTCCCACAATACTGACTGATACCAATCTTGGAAAAAACAAACAAAACAAAAAACAAAACTGTGGCGGGCCGGGCTCCAGTCACCCGTGACCCCCAGGGGAACAAGCAGCAGAAAAGAATGAAAAAAATATGTAACCAAAACGAACGCTGCTACAGATGGACCAAAACATTTACCTGAACCCTTCACACCTGGAGCCGACGGAGGGTTAGCGTTTGAGTTTTCTATGTTTTGTCCTTGAGCAAGACACTTCAGCCACACTACTCCGTCACAGTTTGTGTCAAAGTCAGAGTTTCAGGCGTGAACTCAGTGTTTGTGAAATGTTCTCACCCAAAGCGAAGCCCATGCAGAAGGCCACGTCGGCGATGGCGTAAACGCTTCCATAAACCGACACGTGCCTGAGGTCCACCAGGTAACCCATGATCGGCATCATCGACGAGTCCACCATCCCTGCGGAAAAACACCCATCCACAAGGTATGACCCTCTGGACGAATGGAAAACACCCATCCACAAGGTATGACCCTCTGAACGAATGGAAAACACCCATCCACAAGGTATGACCCTCTGAACGAACCCAAAAACACCCATCCACAAGGTATGACCCTCTGAACGAACGTAAAACACTCATCCACAAGGTATGACCCTCTGAACGAACGTAAAACACTCATCCACAAGGTATGACCCTCTGGACGAACAGAAAACACCCATCCACAAGGTATGACCCTCTGGACGAACGGAAAACACCCATCCACAAGGTATGACCCTCTGAACGAACGGAAAACACCCATCCACAAGGTATGACCCTCTGAACGAACCCAAAAACACCCATTCACAAAGTATGACCCTCTGGACGAACAGAAAACACCCATCCACAAGGTATGACCCTCTGAACGAACTCAAAAACACCCATCCACAAGGTATGACCCTCTGAACGAACCCAAAAACACCCATCCACAAGGTATGACCCTCTGAACGAATGGAAAACACCCATCCACAAGGTATGACCCTCTGAACGAACGGAAAACACCCATCCACAAGGTATGACCCTCTGGACGAACGGAAAAACACCCATCCACAAGGTATGACCCTCTGAACGAACAGAAAAACACCCATCCACAAGGTATGACCCTCTGAAGGAACGAAAAACACCCATCCACAAGGTATGACCCTCTGAACAAACCCAGAAACACCCATCCACAAGGTATGACCCTCTGAACGAACGTAAAACACTCATCCACAAGGTATGACCCTCTGAACGAACGTAAAACACTCATCCACAAGGTATGACCCTCTGGACGAACAGAAAACACCCATCCACAAGGTATGACCCTCTGGACGAACGGAAAACACCCGTCCACAAGGTATGACCCTCTGAACGAACGGAAAACACCCATCCACAAGGTATGACCCTCTGAACGAACCCAAAAACACCCATTCACAAAGTATGACCCTCTGGACGAACAGAAAACACCCATCCACAAGGTATGACCCTCTGAACGAACTCAAAAACACCCATCCACAAGGTATGACCCTCTGAACGAACGTAAAACACTCATCCACAAGGTATGACCCTCTGGACGAACAGAAAACACCCATCCACAAGGTATGACCCTCTGGACGAACGGAAAACACCCGTCCACAAGGTATGACCCTCTGAACGAACGGAAAACACCCATCCACAAGGTATGACCCTCTGAACGAACCCAAAAACACCCATTCACAAAGTATGACCCTCTGGACGAACAGAAAACACCCATCCACAAGGTATGACCCTCTGAACGAACTCAAAAACACCGATCCACAAGGTATGACCCTCTGAACAACCAAAAAAACACCCATCCACAAGGTATGACCCTCTGAACGAACGAAAAATACCCATCCACAAGGTATGACCCTCTGAACGAACCCAAAAACACCCATCCACAAGGTATGACCCTCTGAACGAACGGAAAACACCCATCCACAAGGTATGACCCTCTGGACGAACGGAAAAACACCCATCCACAAGGTATGACCCTCTGAACGAACAGAAAAACACCCATCCACAAGGTATGACCCTCTGAAGGAACGAAAAACACCCATCCACAAGGTATGACCCTCTGAAGGAACGAAAAACACCCATCCACAAGGTATGACCCTCTGAACAAACCCAGAAACACCCATCCACAAGGTATGACCCTCTGAACTAATGGAAAACACCCATCCACAAGGTATGACCCTCTGAACGAATGGAAAACACCCATCCACAAGGTATGACCCTCTGAACGAACGGAAAACACCCATCCACAAGGTATGACCCTCTGAACGAACAGAAAAACACCCATCCACAAGGTATGACCCTCTGAACAAACCCAGAAACACCCATCCACAAGGTATGACCCTCTGAACGAACCCAAAAACACCCATCCACAAGGTATGACCCTCTGAACGAACCCAAAAACACCCATCCACAAGGTATGACCCTCTGGACGAACCCAAAAACACCCATGCACAAGGTATGAATCAAATCAAATCAAATCAATTTATTTTTATAATGCCCAAAATCACAACAACAGTTGCCTCGATGGGCCACAGGTAAAAGATGACCCTCTGAACGAACCCAAAAACACCCATCCACAAGGTATGACCCTCTGAACGAATGGAAAACACCCATCCACAAGGTATGACCCTCTGAAGCCTCACGTGAGACTCAGAGCTGCAGACAACACTTTAACTCTGGATTTCACTGCGTTCACTAAATATTGAAAGCACATCGTGACACATGTCGCATTTGGGAGGATTTTTTAGGTTTTACTGCAGTGGTTCCCAACCTTTTCGGTCTCGAGTTCCCCCTGAGCGTCGTCTGACCCTCTAGAGCAGGGGTTCTTAAACTTTATCAGTCTCGACCCCCAAAATAACAATAGTTCATATTCGCGACTCCCAAACACAAAAAATAGGCGACACGCAAAGTGATAAATTAGCCTTGTATCTAATGTTTGGTTTTATTTTGAGAATATAGACCAAGAAAAATGACTTTGATGCCGACAAATAGGAATCTACATTCACCACTGCATTTGAAGGGTGTCCAGCCTTCACTCTATTGTATACATTTTTCCCCATTATCTGGGGACCCCCAGAAATTATTTTGCGACCCCCTTTGGGGTCCTGACCCCTAGTTTAAGAACCACTGCTCTAGACCAGGGGTTCCCAAACTTTTCTGGCCGGGACCCCCAAAAAAGCCCAGCAACTGACTCAGGACCCCCAAAGCGAAATGAAAAATAATTTTAAGTGTCAAAGCTTGTTCAGTCAGGTTTAATATTGGTTATTTGAATAGTTTATTGCATATTAGACCCTATTTCCCCAAGAAATACTGTGTTTTATTTGAAAAATAGAGTAAATACAGAGTTGTATTTATTCAAATTAGATATGGAAATCATCTCGTGACCCCCAGCTCGACCCCCACTTTGGGAACCACTGCTCCAGAGCGCCCCTTAACTTGACTTTCAGGCAAATAAATGGGTTTTGAAGTCACATATTGTCAATTATAACTATTATATTTATGTTCCAGGATACTCCATAAAGATGCTAAATGTACGACTAATAACACTTTTTTATTCAGATAAAGGTCATTTCCTCTTCTTTTAAAACCTGAACCATTCCAAGTGGCCCCTGGTAATTGCTCACGTTCCCCTTGAGGTCCCCGCACCCCTGGTTGGGAAACACTGTTTTACTGGACAAATACTAGAAATGCAGAGGTGGACTGAGACATTTGGGGGCCCAGGGCAAAATAAGGCCCAGGCCCCTCTTCGAGTGTGATTTATACAACTTTTCTGTCGTCTGTTCTTGAAAGGCAGCTTTTTTTTTTTTTCTTTTTAACACTTGTTGACCGGTTCATACATTTGGGGCGCTGTGGATTTTTATGGCAAGTCCCAGGAAAATAATCGCTCACACAAGAGCGCCGTCTGTCTCAAAAAGGTTAGATGCTGTTTATTCTACGATGCACCAAAGAATGACTTTCTGTCCCGACTCCACGACCAACGAACGACCGTCAGAGGCGCTTCAGAGCTCCGAGTGGTTTGTTTAAAACGATAATTATGTGAAACTCACCGATGGCGAAACCGACTCCAAAGTTTGGGAGGATGAGGCCGTAAATGTTGGTGGCAAAAGGCACCTGAGGAACAGCAGAGACAGTTTTACACACGTTATAGATGTTCCTCTTGTCATT
Source organism: Rhinogobius similis (assembly GCA_019453435.1). Lineage (NCBI taxonomy): Eukaryota > Metazoa > Chordata > Actinopteri > Gobiiformes > Gobiidae > Rhinogobius > Rhinogobius similis. Next base: position 1,984,663 of record CM033634.1, on the reverse strand, counting down.
AAACGCCGTATTTAGAGCGATTTGTGCAGGTTTGAGTCGTCTTTATTCTCCTTCAGCTTCACAAAAATGTAAAAAGTACAGAAACGGGAGAAAAAATACTCAGGTTAAAGTAAAAAATGTGATGAAGTGCAAGTATTTAAGTTTAAAAATGAACTTGAAGAGTGAAAAGTAAAAATATTTGACACCAATTTAGAAAAGTGTTAAAGGGCGTATGACGGGTTTTCATGATTTTCTAATTTTGACTTTATCCAGTGCATTAATACTTGTACAGATACATTTTACACCAATCAGGAGCCGTTTGTGGAGAAAAGTTGAAAAATATGTTGAAACAAATGACAGGAAGTAAACAAACTGATGACATCACACTGGGGGGGTCAAAGGTTATGCAGAACTGACACAAAATACACTACTTTTTTGACCCTTTAAACATCGGTTCAACAAAATAAAGTGTCACGAGTGTTTTTATTTGTCAAAAAAAATAAATAAATAATAATTGGTGACATCAGAGGAGCTTAGGCGCTTGTACAGTGCGGTTGCTATGGTGATTTCCCAGTGTGATGTCATCATTTACAACCAGGAAGTAGAATTAAAAACCTAAACAAAAAGCTAAACTGGAGTAAAATTTGTAAAGATTTGAGTAGAATTTGAAATATATTTATCTGAACTGCATTTTAGTGAAATGAGCGCGAACGTCATGGATAATTTAAATAAAATGAAAAAGGCACGAGTCGGAGCAGCGTTGCCTTGAATCAGGAAAATAAAGACGACTCTAAACACAACTTCAGAGGTAAACGAGAAGAAAAACTATTATAAAATGTGTCTTAAAAGTAGATTTTTCATTAAGGTGAGGCACGTGAAACAGGAAAAAATCTTAAATCTAAAGATAACAATGTTAAACTCCTCCTGTCGTTTATTCACATAAATGTAAGAAAAAAATGTTTGACAAGTTTTCCCTCATGTCACGTTTTATGTAGAAATAAGGCATTTTATGTGAAAAAACGGCCAAAAATCCACATATTTGTGACATTTAAATCTGAAAATTGGACAGAACCAGGTTTAAATTTCTAGTTCATTTTGTCACATTTTAGTTATAAAAATGTACAGAGGGTTTGGATTTATTATTTAGATTTTAAGGTGAGACACTGAAGGCAAAACATTTTATCTTGTTTTCTGTTCACTTTTCTCTCTGGTCTGGACTTTCATGTGTCCAATCTGCTCCTGATGTTTGATTCTTCCATTGAATCCACTTCATCCATAGATTTCTCTGACATTGTTTTCTTCAAATGCATTTTTGTCCCTCGAGACATAAAGATCATTAAAGTAGATCCACACAAACTGTACAATCTGGACTCAACACATTTAGACCAAACAAGGATTTAAGATCAGACTCTGACACATTTATGGAAGTTTGAAGGAGAAAAAATGAGGAGGAATTAGAATTTTTAGGACAATTTTCAGTCAGATCTAGTTTAAACAAAAGAATTAAAAATGTACATTGTTTTAACTAATATGTACAAAATGAACCAAGAAATTTAAACCTGGTTCTGTCCATTTTTCAGATTTAAATGTCACAAATGTGTGGATTTTTGGTTGTTTTTTTACATAAAACGCCTCATTTCTACATAAAAACATGACACGAGGGAAAACCTGTAATACATTTGTTTCTTACATTTCTGTGAATAAACTACAAGAGGAGTTTAACATTGTCTTTAAATGTAAGATTTTTTCTTGTTTCACCTGCAGCGTCTCACTTTAAGTTAAACTAGATTTGACAGAAAATTGTCCTAAAAATTCCGTCTCATTTTTTCTCCTTCAAACTTCCATAAATGTGTCAGACTCTGATCTTAAATCCTTGTTTGGTCTAAATGTGTTGAGTCCAGATTGTACAGTTTGTGTGGATCTACTTTAATGATCTTTATGTCTCGAGGGACAAAAATGCATTTGAAGAAAACAATGTCAGAGAAATCTATGGATGAAGTGGATTCAATGGAAGAATCAAACGTCAGGAGCAGATTGGACACGTTTGTTGTTTCCACATGAAAGTCTGTGGGAGAAAAGTGACCAAAACACAACAAATGGACAAAGAGCCTGTTTTCCTGCGTGTGGCCTGGACACGTCTCCTTCAGAGCCGGAGCTGGAGCAGACGCTGCAGGTTAAAGCTCCAGATCACATTAAAACACGTTAATCCCATCAGCCTCGTGTTCTGCTCCACTGGGGCCCCAAAGGCAGGAGCCGTCACTCACACAGAGAACACTGAGTCCCACCAGGACCATCCCGATGAGGGCGCACAGCCACCTGGGACGAGCGGCGGGCGGGGCGTGAGCGGCGGGCGGGGCGTGTCCCACCGAGGAGAAACACAGAGACAATTAAAAAAACACATTAAAAAACACAGAGACAGTTAAAAAACACATAAAAAACACACAGACAGTTAAAAAACACATAAACAACACAGAGACAGTTAAAAAACACATAAAAAAACACAGAGACAGTTAAAAAACACAAACAACACAGAGACAGTTAAAAAACACATTAAAAAACACAGAGACAGTTAAAAAACACATAAACAACACAGAGACAGTTAAAAAACACATTAAAAAACACAGAGACAGTTAAAAAACACATTAAAAAACACAGAGACAGTTAAAAAACACAAACAACACAGAGACAGTTAAAAAACACATTAAAAAACACAGAGACAGTTAAAAAACACATTAAAAACACAGAGACAGTTAAAAAACACATTAAAAAACACAGAGACAGTTAAAAAACACATAAACAACACAGAGACAGTTAAAAAACACATAAACAACACAGAGACAGTTAAAACACATTAAAAACACAGAGACAGAGAGATTTAAACTGAGACAGGAGCAAAAAACACAAAATGAAACTAAATCAGGACAAATGCAGCTGTGGATACGACGGAGCTCGAGTCGAGGGAAAAAACACACAATAATTAATATTGTAAATGTTTAGACGATTATCATTTCTTTGTTTGAATAATTTGGTGTTTAAACTATTTTAGAATTGTACTTTGTTATTAAAGAAAACAAAAATGTAAGAGTCAAAGTCAAACAAGAGGAAGAAGGAAAACAGAAGAAATCCATAAAACTAATAATAACTTTTGTGACAATGTTTTATCTTCTCTTTAATCAGATTTCAGGATCGTCAGGTTTGTTCTGGTGAGTCAGTCTTTAATCAAATCTAAATCTAAAACAGAAAAAGTACAAAGAAACAAAAAAAAAAGCAAAAAAACAACCTTAAAACAGAAAACGTACCACTGTAGCACTTTAAATATGTAAGTACAAAGTACAAGTACTTCTAGTGGTACCTTCTGTGGTACTTTGTGGTACTTATAGATGTACTTTGTGGTACTTATAGATGTACTTTGTGGTACTTAGTGGTACTTTTAGTATTGTCTTTAGTGATTCTTAGTAATACTTATTGTGGTACTTTGTGGTACTCTGTGGTACTCTGTGGTACTCTGTGGTACTCTGTGGTACTCTGTGGTACTCTGTGGTACTTTGTGGTACTCTGTGGTACTCTGTGGTACTTTGTGGTACTTTGTGGTACTCTGTGGTACTCTGTGGTACTCTGTGGTACTCTGTGGTACTTTGTGGTACTCTGTGGTACTCTGTGGTACTCTGTGGTACTTTGCGGTACTCTGTGGTACTCTGTGGTACTCTGTGGTACTCTGTGGTACTCTGTGGTACTCTGTGGTACTTTGCGGTACTCTGTGGTACTCTGTGGTACTTTGTGGTACTCTGTGGTACTCTGTGGTACTCTGTGGTACTCTGTGGTACTCTGTGGTACTTTGCGGTACTCTGTGGTACTCTGTGTTACTATGTGGTACTCTGTGGTACTCTGTGGTAGTCTGTGGTACTTTGCGGTACTCTGTGGTACTTTGTGGTACTCTGTGGTACTCTGTGGTACTCTGTGGTACTCTGTGGTACTTCGTGGTACCTTGTGGTACTTTGTGGTACTCTGTGGTACTTTGTGGTACTCTGTGGTACTCTGTGGTACTTTGTGGTACTCTGTGGTACTCTGTGGTACTCTGTGGTACTCTGTAAACAATGTGCTTTTACTTTTCAGAGCAGCAGTATTTACTGCAAAAATGTAAGAAAAGTAAAGATCGACCGGTCGGACAGGACCGGCCCTGTCAGACAGGACCGTCTGACAGGGCCGGTCCTGCAGCTCGGGCTCTTGTTTGTCTCAGATCAAACAGAAACACAAAAGCGTCTTATGAAAAAACAGATCAAGATTTAATAACAGAGCGACGAGATCTGCAGATAAGCCCCGCCCCTCCGCCTCAGTCCTGGTTCAGTCCTGGTCCAGACCTGGTCCAGTCCTGGTTTAGTCCTGGTTTAGTCCTGGTTTAGTCCTGGTTTAGTCCTGGTTTAGTCCTGGTTCAGTCCTGGTTCAGTCCTGGTTAAGTCCTGGTTCAGTCCTGGTTTAGTCCTGGTTCAATCCTGGTTTAGTCCTGGTCCAGACCTGGTTCAGTCCTGGTTTAGTCCTGGTTTAGTCCTGGTTTAGTCCTGGTTTAGTCCTGGTTCAGTCCTGGTTTAGTCCTGGTTTAGTCCTGGTTTAGTCCTGGTCCAGACCTGGTCCAGACCTGGTCCAGTCCTGGTTCAGTCCTGGTTCAGTCCTGGTCCAGTCCTGGTTTAGTCCTGGTTTAGTCCTGGTTTAGTCCTGGTCTGGTTTAGAGCTGGTTTAGTCCTAGTTTAGTCCTGGTTTAGACCTGGTTTAGTCCTGGTTTAGTCCTGGTTTAGTCCTGGTTTAGTCCTGGTTTAGACCTGGTTCAGACCTGGTTTAGTCCTGGTTTAGACCTGGTTTAGTCCTGGTTTAGTCCTGGTTTAGACCTGGTTTAGTCCTGGTTTAGACCTGGTTTAGTCCTGGTTTAGTCCTGGTTTAGTCCTGGTTTAGTCCTGGTTTAGTCCTGGTTCAGACCTGGTTTAGTCCTGGTTCAGTCCTGGTTCAGACCTGGTTTAGTCCTGGTTTAGACCTGGTTTAGTCCTGGTTTAGACCTGGTTTAGTCCTGGTTTAGACCTGGTTTAGACCTGGTTTAGTCCTGGTTTAGACCTGGTTTAGACCTGGTTTAGACCTGGTTTAGTCCTGGTTTAGTCCTGGTTTAGTCCTGGTTTAGACCTGGTTTAGTCCTGGTTTAGTCCTGGTTTAGTCCTGGGTTTGTCCTGGTTTAGTCCTGGTTTAGTCCTGGTTCAGACCTGGTTCAGACCTGGTTTAGTCCTGGTTTAGTCCTGGTTTAGTCCTGGTTTAGTCCTGGTTCAGACCTGGTTTAGTCCTGGTTTAGACCTGGTTTAGTCCTGGTTTAGACCTGGTTTAGTCCTGGTTTAGACCTGGTTTAGACCTGGTTTAGTCCTGGTTTAGTCCTGGTTTAGTCCTGGTTTAGTCCTGGTTTAGTCCTGGTTTAGTCCTGGTTTAGTCCTGGTTTAGACCTGGTTTAGTCCTGGTTTAGTCCTGGTTTAGTCCTGGTTTAGTCCTGGTTTAGTCCTGGTTTAGTCCTGGTTTAGACCTGGTTTAGACCTGGTTTAGTCCTGGTTTAGACCTGGTTTAGTCCTGGTTTAGACCTGGTTTAGACCTGGTTTAGTCCTGGTTTAGACCTGGTTTAGACCTGGTTTAGACCTGGTTTAGTCCTGGTTTAGTCCTGGTTTAGACCTGGTTTAGTCCTGGTTTAGACCTGGTTTAGTCCTGGTTTAGTCCTGGTTTAGTCCTGGTTTAGTCCTGGTTTAGTCCTGGTTCAGACCTGGTTCAGACCTGGTTTAGTCCTGGTTTAGTCCTGGTTTAGTCCTGGTTTAGTCCTGGTTCAGACCTGGTTTAGTCCTGGTTTAGACCTGGTTTAGTCCTGGTTTAGACCTGGTTTAGTCCTGGTTTAGACCTGGTTTAGACCTGGTTTAGTCCTGGTTTAGTCCTGGTTTAGTCCTGGTTTAGTCCTGGTTTAGTCCTGGTTTAGACCTGGTTTAGTCCTGGTTTAGTCCTGGTTTAGTCCTGGTTTAGTCCTGGTTTAGACCTGGTTTAGACCTGGTTTAGTCCTGGTTTAGTCCTGGTTTAGTCCTGGTTTAGTCCTGGTTTAGTCCTGGTTTAGTCCTGGTTCAGACCTGGTTCAGACCTGGTTTAGTCCTGGTTTAGTCCTGGTTTAGTCCTGGTTTAGTCCTGGTTTAGACCTGGTTTAGTCCTGGTTTAGTCCTGGTTTAGTCCTGGTTTAGTCCTGGTTTAGACCTGGTTTAGACCTGGTTTAGTCCTGGTCTGGTTTAAATATCTAATTGTGATTTTTTCCGATCACTTTTGTGGTTCTGTTCACATTTTAAACAGAACCAGGAGAAAAGACAAACGTATTTGTCGCTTTTATTGTGATTTTGTCGCTTTAGTTGCTTGTTTTTGTCACTTACTCATGTTGTTGTCACTCTGTCTTTTTTTGTCACATTTTTGTCGCTTTTAGAGTCATTTTTGTTCTAAATAGATATGTTTTTGTTGATTTTAGTTCTATTTTTGTAGCATTTTTGTGCTTTTAATGTAGTTTGTGTCTTTATTAAACATATTTTTGTCGTGTTTTTGGAGCTTTTAGTTGTTGTCACTTGTTTCAGAGCAGGTTTTAACAAATGTCAACAGGGTTAACAGTTTTTATGTAGAATAAAGTCCAGGTCCAGGTCCTAGTCTGGTCCAGGTCCAGGTCCAGGTCCAGGTCCAGGTCCAGTCCTAGTCTGGTCCAGGTCTGGTCCAGGTCCAGGGTCCAGTCCAGGTCCAGGTCCAGTCCTAGTCTGGTCCAGGTCCAGGTCCAGGTTCGGTCCAGTCCAGGTCCAGGTCCAGGTCCAGGTCCAGTCCTAGTCTGGTCAGGTCAGGTTCGGTCCAGTCCAGGTCAGGTCCAGGTCAGGTCCAGGTCAGTCTAGTCTGGTCAGGTCCAGGTCAGGTTCGGTCAGTCCAGGTCAGGTCAGGTCCCCGGTCTAGTCTGGGCCAGGTCCACGTCCAGTCCCGGTCCGGTCCCGGTCCAGTCCGGTCCGTCTGGTCCTAGTTCAGGTTCAGGTTTAGGTCCAGGTTCAGGTTCAGTCCAGGTCCAGGTTCAGGTCCAGGTCCAGGTTCAGTCCAGGTCCAGTCCTAGTCCGGTCCGTCCGGTCCTAGTCCAGGTCCAGGTTCAGTCCAGGTCCAGGTCCAGGTCCAGGTCCAGGTCCAGGTCCAGTTCCAGGTCCCGGTCCCGGTCCCGGTCCCGGTCCCGGTCCCGGTCCAGTCCTAGTCCGGTCCGTCCGGTCCTAGTCCAGGTCCACGTCCAGTTCAGGTCCAGGTCCACGTCCAGGTCCAGGTTCAGTCAGGTTCCAGGTCAGGTCAGGTCAGGTCCAGTCTAGTCAGGTCAGGTCAGGTCAGGTCCAGGTCAGGTCAGGTCAGTCCTAGTCAGTCCTGTCAGTCCAGGTCTCAGGTCGGTCCAGTCCAGGTCTCGGTCGGTCAGGTCCAGGTCAGGTCAGTCTAGTCGGTCCTGGTCCAGGTCAGGTTGGTCAGGTCAGTCCTAGTCCAGTCCTGGTCGGTCAGTCTAGTCGGTCGGTCAGGTCCCAGTCAGGTCCCGGTCCAGGTCCCGGTTCTGACCTTCCCATCCGGTGGGCCATGGTGCCAAAGATGTTGGTTCCGATCAGGTACGAGATGGAGGCCGGAAGAAAGGCCACGCCTGGAAAACACAGACGAGAGCGAGCGGCTCAGACACAGTTTGGTTCAGTTTTCTTTAATTCTTTCGATCAAAATCTTTGCCATTTGACAATTTTGTCAAAAATGTTGTATTTACAGAAACCACAGCAGAAAAAACAGACGTGGAACGATCCGATTCTGAAGAGTCCAGACCATTGTTTGTTCAGACCTGGTTTAGTCCTGGTTCAGTCCTGGTTCAGTCCTGGTTTAGTCCTGGTTTAGTCCTGGTCCAGACCTGGTTCAGTCCTGGTTTAGTCCTGGTCCAGACCTGGTTCAGTCCTGGTCCAGACCTGGTTTAGTCCTGGTCCAGACCTGGTTTAGACCTGGTTTAGACCTGGTTTAGACCTGGTTCAGTCCTGGTTTAGTCCTGGTTTAGTCCTGGTTCAGTCCTGGTTTAGTCCTGGTTTAGTCCTGGTTCAGTCCTGGTTCAGTCCTGGTTCAGTCCTGGTTTAGACCTGGTTCAGACCTGGTTTAGTCCTGGTTCAGTCCTGGTTTAGTCCTGGTTCAGTCCTGGTTCAGTCCTGGTTCAGTCCTGGTTCAGTCCTGGTTCAGTCCTGGTTCAGTCCTGGTTTAGACCTGGTTCAGACCTGGTTCAGTCCTGGTTTAGACCTGGTTTAGACCTGGTTCAGACCTGGTTCAGACCTGGTTCAGTCCTGGTTTAGACCTGGTTTAGTCCTGGTTTAGTCCTGGTCCAGACCTGGTTCAGTCCTGGTTTAGTCCTGGTCCAGACCTGGTTCAGTCCTGGTTCAGTCCTGGTTCAGTCCTGGTTCAGTCCTGGTTTAGACCTGGTTCAGTCCTGGTTTAGACCTGGTTTAGACCTGGTTTAGTCCTGGTTTAGACCTGGTTCAGACCTGGTTCAGTCCTGGTTTAGACCTGGTTCAGTCCTGGTTTAGACCTGGTTTAGACCTGGTTCAGTCCTGGTTTAGACCTGGTTCAGTCCTGGTTTAGCCCTGGTTTAGCCCTGGTTCAGTCCTGGTTCAGACCTGGTTCAGACCTGGTTTAGACCTGGTTTAGACCTGGTTCAGTCTTGGTTTGGTTCCTTCTTATTTATGGTTTCTCATTTCGGTGCCGGCACAAACACGGCGGTTGTCATTAAAATCAGATCTTATCTGGAGCGGGTCCTGGGCTCGGTCTGTGCACCTGGCTCCGAGGCGAGGGTGCAATTTCCTGTCGCTGCCGTTGAGCCTTATCACCGAGGATTCTTATAAAGCGCCGGATCTGCAGCGCGCGGCAGATTAGGCAAATATCAGCCGCCACCAGCAATGAGCCTCACACCAGCTCCAGGGAAGACTTGGACCGGGTTAGACCTGGTTTAGACCGGGTTTAGACCGGGTTAAGACCGGGTTTAGACCGGGTTAAGACCGGGTTTAGACCGGGTTTAGACCGGGTTTAGACCGGGTTTAGACCGGGTTTAGACCGGGTTTAGACCGGGTTTAGACCGGGCTAGACCAGGTTAGACCGGCTTGGACCGGTTTAAACCGGCTTAGACCGGGATCAGACCGCGTTAGACCGCGTTAGACCGGGTTAGAGCTGGGTTAGACCGGGTTAGACCGGGTTAGAGCTGGGTTAGACCGGGTTAGACCGGGTTAGACCGGGTTAGACCGGGTTAGACCTGGTTAGACCTGGTTAGACCGGGTTAGACCTGGTTAGACCGGGTTAGAGCGGGTTAGACCGGGTTAGACCTGGTTAGACCGGGTTAAGACTGGGTTTAGACCGAGTTTAGACCGGGGAAAGACCGGGTTTAGACCGGGCTAGACCGGTTTAAACCGGCTTAGACCGGGATCAGACCGGGTTAGACCGGGTTAGACCTGGGTTAGACCGGGTTAGACCGGGTTAGACCGGGTTAGAGCTGGGTTAGACCGGGTTAGACCTGGTTAGACCGGGATCAGACCGGGTTAGACCGGGTTAGACCAGGTTTAGACCAGGTTAGACCGGCTTGGACCGGTTTAAACCGGGATCAGACCGGGTTAGACCGCGTTAGACCGGGTTAGACTGGGTTTAGACCAGGTTAGACCGGCTTGGACCGGTTTAAACCGGCTTAGACCGGGATCAGACCGGGTTAGACCTGGGTTAGACCTGGTTAGACCGGGTTAGAGCTGGGTTAGACCGGGTTAGACCGGGTTAGACCTGGTTAGACCGGGTTAGACCTGGTTAGAGCTGGGTTAGACCGGGTTAGACCGGGTTAGACCTGGTTAGACCGGGATCAGACCGGGTTAGACCGGGATCAGACCGGGTTAGACCGGGTTAGACCAGGTTTAGACCGGCTTGGACCGGTTTAAACCGGTTTAAACCGGCTTAGACCGGGATCAGACCGGGTTAGACCGGGATCAGACCGGGTTAGACTGGGTTTAGACCAGGTTAGACCGGCTTGGACCGGTTTAAACCAGCTTAGAGCGAGATCAGACCGGGTTAGACCGGGTTAGACCTGGGTTAGACCGGGTTAGAGCTGGGTTAGACCGGGTTAGACCGGGTTAGACCGGGTTAGAGCGGGTTAGACCTGGTTTAGTCCTGGTTTAGTCAAGATTCAAGAATCAATTTATTGTCATTTTTCTGCACATAAAAACGATAAGATATTGTTGGGTAGAACTTCTCAAAATCTGTATAAAATGTCAATAAATGGTCTTGGTCTAGTCCTAGTTTAGTCCTGGTTCAGTCTTGGTTTAAGCCCTGCTTCAGTCCAGTTTCAGTCCTGGTCTGGTCTCAGGGCGGGTTCACAATTGTCCTGGTTTGGTCTGGGTTTTAGTCCTAATGTCGATTTGGTTTGGTGCCTTTAGGACCAGAGCAGGTCCAGGACTTGATCAGAACTAAACCAGGTCTGAGTCTGGTCCAGGTCCAGGTCCAGGTCCAGATCCAGGTCCTAGTCCAGGTCCAGGTCCAGGTCCAGATCCAGGTCCAGATCCAGGTCCGGGTCTTACCGAGCTGCCACTTGCGCGCACACATCGTCTCCATCATCCAGATCGGCAAAGTCGGCTCCAACATCGCGATGCCCATGTTCCCAAAGCAGATGGCGCCTGAACAGAACCAGAACCACATGGGTTATTACAGAACCAGAACCACAGGGGTTATTACAGAACCAGAACCACAGGGGTTATTAAAGAACCACAGGGGTTATTAAAGAACCACAGGGGTTATTACAGAACCAGAACCACAGGGGTTATTAAAGAACCACAGGGGTTATTACTGAACCACAGGGGTTATTACTGAACCAGAACCACAGGGGTTATTACTGAACCACAGGGGTTATTACTGAACCACAGGGGTTATTACAGAACCACAGGGGTTATTACTGAACCAGAACCACAGGGGTTATTAAAGAACCACAGGGGTTATTACTGAACCAGAACCACAGGGGTTATTAAAGAACCACAGGGGGTTATTACTGAACCACAGGGGTTATTACTGAACCACAGGGGTTATTACTGAACCACATGTGGTTATTACAGAACCACAGGGGTTATTACTGAACCACAGGGGTTATTACTGAACCAGAACCACAGGGGTTATTACAGAACCACAGGGGTTATTACTGAACCAGAACCACAGGGGTTATTACTGAACCAGAACCACAGGGGTTATTACTGAACCAGAACCACAGGGGTTATTAAAGAACCACAGGGGGTTATTACTGAACCACAGGGGTTATTACTGAACCACAGGGGGTTATTACTGAACCACAGGGGTTATTACTGAACCACAGGGGTTATTACTGAACCACAGGGGTTATTACAGAACCACAGGGGTTATTACTGAACCACAGGGGTTATTACTGAACCAGAACCACAGGGGTTATTAAAGAACCACAGGGGTTATTACTGAACCACAGGGGTTATTACAGAACCACAGGGGTTATTACTGAACCACAGGGGTTATTACAGAACCACAGGGGTTATTACTGAACCACAGGGGTTATTACTGAACCACAGGGGTTATTACAGAACCACAGGGGGTTATTACTGAACCAGAACCACAGGGGTTATTACTGAACCACAGGGGTTATTACTGAACCACAGGGGTTATTACAGAACCACAGGGGTTATTACTGAACCACAGGGGTTATTACAGAACCACAGGGGTTATTACTGAACCACAGGGGTTATTACAGAACCACAGGGGGTTATTACTGAACCACAGGGGGTTATTACAGAACCACAGGGGTTATTACAGAACCACAGGGGTTATTACAGAACCACAGGGGGTTATTACAGAACCACAGGGGGTTATTACTGAACCACAGGGGTTATTACTGAACCACAGGGGGTTATTACTGAACCACAGGGGTTATTACTGAACCACAGGGGTTATTCTGTGTTTCGTTCTGGTTTATTGTATTTATTGAATATTTGATGAAGGACACTGAAGGTTTTACCTGCAGCGATGATGATGTACGGGTCCTTCATCAGCGTCAGCAGAGGAGTCCCCTTCTGACTCTGAAACACAGACAGGCTCAGGACCAGGACCGGGGCCGGGGCCAGGACCAGGGCCGGGACCAGGGCCGGGACCAGGGCCAGGACCGGGACCGGGGCCAGGACCAGGGCCGGGACCGGGACCAGGCTCAGGCTCAGGACCAGGACCGGGGTCGGGGCCGGGGCCGGGACCAGGACCGGGACTAGGACTAGGACTAGGACTGGGACCGGGACCGGGACTAGACCAGGACCAGGACCTGGACCAGGACCAGACCAGGACCGGGACTAGGACTAGGACTGGGACCAGGACCTGGACCAGGACCGGGACTAGGACTAGGACTGGGACCGGGACCAGGACCAGGACCAGGACCTGGACCAGGACCAGACCAGGACCTGGACCGGGACTAGGACTAGGACTGGGACCGGGACCAGGACCAGGACCAGGACCAGACCGGGGCCGGGACCAGGCTCAGGACCAGGACCGGGACCGGGACCAGGACCAGGACCGGGACCAGGACCAGGGCCAGGCTCAGGACCAGACCAGGACCTGACCAGAGACCAGGCTGGACCGAGACTAGAGACTAGAACTAGAACTGGGACCGAGACTAGGCTCAGAGACCAGAGACCTGAACCAGAGACTAGGACTAGGACTGGGACCGGGACCAGGACCAGGACCAGGACCAGACCAGGACCAGGCTCAGGACCGGGACCTGGACCGGGACTAGGACTAGGACTGGGACCGGGACTAGACAGACCAGGACCAGGACCTGGACCGGGACCGGGACCAGGACCAGGACCTGGACCGGGACTAGGACTAGGACTGGGACTGGGACCGGGACCAGGACCAGGACCTGGACCAGGACCGGGACTAGGACTAGGACTAGGACTAGGACTAGGACCGGGACCAGGACCAGGACCAGGACCGGGACTAGGACTAGGACTGGTACTGGGACCGACCAGACCAGGACCTGACCAGGACCAGAGACCAGAGACTAGAGACTAGAGACCTAGAACTAGAACTGGGACCGACTAGGACCAGGACCAGAACTAGAACTGGGACCGACCGGACCAGGACCAGACCTGGACCGACTAGAACTAGAACTGGGACTGGGACCGAGACCAGACCAGGACCTGACTAGGACCGAGACTAGAACTAGAACTAGAACTAGAGACTAGGACCGAGACCAGGACCAGGACCAGACCGGACCGAGACTAGAGACTAGAACTAGGACTAGGACCGAGACCAGGACCAGGACCAGGACCAGGACCTGGACTAGGACTGGGACCGAGACCAGACCAGAGACCAGGACCTGACCAGAGACTAGACTAGACTAGGACTGGGACCGAGACCGACCTAGACCAGACCAGACCGGGACTAGGACTAGGACTGGGACCGGGACCAGGACCAGGACCAGACCGGGGCCGGGACCAGGACCAGGACCGGGACCGGGGCCAGGACCAGGACCAGACCAGGACCAGGCTCAGGACCGGGACCTGGACCGGGACTAGGACTAGGACTGGGACCGAGACTAGACCAGGACCAGGACCTGACCAGAGACCAGGACCAGACCAGGACCTGGACCGACTAGAACTGGGACCGACCAGGCCCTGGACCAGGACCGGGACTAGGACTAGGACTGGGACCGGGACTAGACCAGGACCAGGACCTGGACCAGGACCAGGACCAGACCAGGACCTGGACCGGGACTAGGACTGGGACCGGGACCAGGACCAGGACCAGACCGGGACCGGGACCAGGACCAGGACCAGGACTAGGACTAGGACTAGGACTAGGACTAGGACTAGGACTAGGACTAGGACTGGGACCGGGACCTGGACCAGGACCGGGACCGGGACCGGGACTAGGACTAGGACTAGGACTGGGACCGGGACCAGGACCGGGACTAGGACTAGGACTGGGACCGGGACCGGGACTAGACCAGGACCAGGACCTGGACCGGGACTAGGACTAGGACTGGGACCGGGACCGGGACTAGACCAGGACCAGGACCTGGACCAGGACCAGGACTAGACCAGGACTCACACTTAAAATATCCTTAACTTTGAACAGCCATAAACTGTTTGTTCACTTTTAAACTCTGCTGCACAAACCAAATACGTCTTTTTTAGCTCAGCTTCAGACGGTCATTTAAAACTCATCTCTTCATTTTTAAAATTAAAATGAAAGTGAAACGACTGAACAAATACAGACACAGAACCCCCTCACGGCTTTCATTACATTCAGTGACTTGACTTCCTGATTTCCTCTCAACACGGCCCAAAGTATTAAAATGTGAAAGACATATTTTCACTTATGAAATTGTAAAAGCAGCAGACACTTGGCAGCAGTAACTGTTAATGTTATTTTATTTATGCAAATGATCACGCGCCACACCTTTGAGCTAAAGAGAGCTCCAGGGGTGTCCCATTTACCAAAATGTTTTATTAAAAATGCTCCTAATAAACACGATGATGATGAAAACAGGGAGGTGGTAAAAAACTAAGGCGGCCGAGGGAAACATCCGCTAAAGACGGCATAAAGAAGCCAAAGAACTCAAAAGTCCAGACGTGAACAAAGGGTTAAAAATGTGAAACAACATTTTAAATCTTCTAAAAATGTATTCTCGCAGTGATCCATGGATTTCTCATTGTCCGCATGTTCTGAGCATCTTAGAGTTTAAAGGGCTCTCCACGACATCCAGACGTCAGAGTTTACCATCGAGTTAAGCTAACAGACATTAGCATGCTAACAGTGCACTTCCTGCTTCTCAGAGAATAAAACGCTCTATAATTAGATCTTTAATGGACGACGTGTCCAGGGCTCATTTCTTTTCTTCTTCTCATCCTTTTGTCGTCGTGAGGACCTCGTTAGGTCCGACCTGATAAAAGACCCCAGAGTCCTCAAGTCCGGTTATAGTCCTGGTCTGACCCTGGTCCACGGCAAAAAGACACGAGAACAATGGGTTTCTTTAAAAACGTCAACAGGATTCATTTCTCAGAAGAGTTCTTGACCTGTGACCTTTCATTATGTCAGTCCTGGTTTGGCTCTCGTTCAGTCCAGGTTCAGTCCTGGTTTAGTCCTGTTTTAGACCTGTTTTAGACCTGATTCAGTCCTGGTCTAGTCCTATTTTAGTCATAATAGTAATAAAAACGACAAAAACGCGACTAAAAGCGACTAATTTTATGGTTTGAAGTGTTTGTGTTGGAAAAAAGCAACACATTTGAATTTCCAGAGTAAAAGGGCAGTTAGTTTGATTTTCTGTAACAAAACATGGACAAAACAGCCTTAGAATTGTATTTTAGCTTTAAAAGAATCTAATTTATGGAACAGTATCTAATATATCTCTAGATAACATGAAAAATGATTGTGGGCTCAGAGTATTTTCCAGTCAAACCCATAAATCTGGATTGTTCTTCATCAAAAACACAAAGAGTTGATGATAATTTGCTCAAACATGATGTAAACACAATAATAAATGTGTTTAAATCAGCTCTGGTGTCACTCACATGTGTCTGAGGCTTTTATTTTCTAAAATCACCGACATTTTTCATATTTTGTCACATTCTGAGCTTAAAGGGCGTGTGACAGGTTTTTAGGATTTTCTATTGTTGACTTTATTTGGTGGAATAAAACCTGTTGTGAACATAAATGATAGTTTTACACCAATCGGGCGTCAGTTTGTGAAGAAAAGTTGAAAAATCTGTTGAACTTTACAGGAAGTAGAGCAGAGTTCCAAAACACGATGACGTCACACTACGGCGACTCACCAGGGACAATTTACAACCAACAAACACATTTTTCTGATCCTTTAAACATGAATTCACCAAAATAAAGGCGTTCCTATGTGTTTTTATTTGTCAAATAATCATTTCTGTGACATTTGAGGAGTTTTGACCCGGTGTACGACATGGTTTCTAGGCAACAGTTACAGAATGCCCCAGAGTGATGTCATGATTTGCAACCAGGAAGTAAACATTTAAACCTAAAAAACTGACAAACTGGGATTAAAATGGTTTTGTTTTTAGCAGAATCTTGAATATAATGATCTTAACTGTGTTTTAGTCAAATGAGCGCTTCAACCTGTCATGGGCCCTTTAATCCCAGTTTCTCGGTGAATCACATCATGTTCCACTTTAAAGGGCCTATGACGGGTTTTTATGATTTTCTCATTTTGACTTTTTTCAGTGTGTTAATTCCTCTTGTAAATATAAATTGTAGTTTTACACCAATCAGGTCACTATTTGTGGAGAAAAGTTGAAAAATCTGTTGACAATTACAGGAAGTAAACAAACTGATGACATCACACTGGGGAGACAAAGGTTACGCATAATTTACACAAAATGAACTACTTTTTTGACCCTTTAAACGTTAATTCAACAAAATAAAGGTGTTCACATGTGTTTCTCTTTGTCAAATGAACAAAATCTGTGACATTAGAGGAGTTTTGGCCACTGTACAGTGTGGTTGCTATGGTGATTTCCTAGTGTGACGTCATACTTTACAACCAGGAAGTAAAATTTAAAACCTACAAAACAGCTAAACTGGGGTTAAATTTGCAAAGATTTTAGTAGAAATGTGACTATATTTATCTTAACTGCATTTTAGTTAAATATGTATTTCAACCTGTCATAGGCCCTTTAAACCTGTCATAGGCCCTTTAAACCTGTCATAGGCCCTTTAAACCTGTCATAGGCCCTTTAAACCTGTCATAGGCCCTTTAAACCTGTCATAGGCCCTTTAAACCTGTCATAGGCCCTTTAACATGTTTTTGTTTTTAATGTGAAAAGTGACTCAGAGCTGCTTTAACACATTTATTATTGTATTTTTTACTTTATGTTTGAGGAAATTATCATCGACTCTTTGTGTTTTTATGGGCCGACGCAGGAAGTCGAGGGCGGAGCGGGAATCGAACCCTTCAAGCCGCGCCTCGTGTGAAAATACAAACTTCCTTTGGTTTGAACGATTCTGGAAGGTTCTTATCAAGACCACTTCCCCTTTAAGAGCGCGGCCAACGCTAAAACAGCACCACTTTAACGAGTTTACCTTTAAACGCCCCGCGGCACCAGACCAGGACTAAACCAGGACTAAACCAGGACTAAACCAGGTCTGAACCAGGACTGAACCAGGACTGAACCAGGACTAAACCAGGACTAAACCAGGACTAAACCAGGACTGAACCAGGACTGAACCAGGACTAAACCAGGTCTAAACCAGGTCTGAACCAGGACTGAACCAGGACTGAACCAGGACTGAACCAGGACTAAACCAGGACTAAACCAGGACTGAACCAGGACTGAACCAGGACTAAACCAGGACTGAACCAGGACTGAACCAGGACTAAACCAGGACTAAACCAGGACTAAACCAGGACTAAACCAGGACTAAACCAGGACTAAACCAGGTCTGAACTAGGACTAAACCAGGACTAAACCAGGACTAAACCAGGACTAAACCAGGTCTGAACTAGGACTAAACCAGGACTAAACCAGGACTAAACCAGGTCTGAACTAGGACTAAACCAGGACTAAAACAGGACTGAACCAGGACTAAACCAGGACTAAACCAGGACTGGACATGGACTAAACCAGGACTGGACATGGACTAAACCAGGGCTAAACCAGGACTGAACATGGACTAAACCAGGGCTAAACCAGGGCTAAACCAGGACTAAACCAGGACTAAACCAGGACTGAACATGGACTAAACCAGGACTAAACCAGGACTAAACCAGGACTAAACCAGGACTAAACCAGGACTAAACCAGGACTAAACCAGGACTAAACCAGGACTAAACCAGGACTGAACCAGGTCTGAACTAGGACTAAACCAGGACTAAACCAGGACTAAACCAGGACTAAACCAGGACTAAACCAGGTCTGAACTAGGACTAAACCAGGACTAAACCAGGACTAAACCAGGACTAAACCAGGACTAAACCAGGACTAAACCAGGTCTGAACTAGGACTAAACCAGGACTAAAACAGGACTGAACCAGGACTGAACCAGGACTGGACATGGACTAAACCAGGACTAAACCAGGACTAAACCAGGGCTAAACCAGGACTGAACATGGACTAAACCAGGACTAAACCAGGACTAAACCAGGACTAAACCAGGACTAAACCAGGACTGAACATGGACTAAACCAGGGCTAAACCAGGACTAAACCAGGACTGAACATGGACTAAACCAGGACTAATCCAGGTCTAAACCAGGTCTAAACCAGGACTAAACCAGGTCTAAACCAGGTCTAAACCAGGTCTAACCAGGTCTAACCAGGACTAAACCAGGTCTAACCAGGTCTAACCAGGACTAAACCAGGTCTAACCAGGTCTAACCAGGTCTAATCGGTCTAACCAGGTCTAATCGGTCTAACCAGGTCTAATCGGTCTAACCAGGTCTAACCAGGTCTAACCAGGACTAAACCAGGTCTAACCAGGTCTAACCAGGTCTAACCAGGTCTAATCAGGTCTAACCAGGTCTAATCGGTCTAATCGGGGCTATACTCACACTCTCTCTAATCTGTAATTGATTTTCTTATGAACACAGCTGTGGCACTCGGTAAATATGGCGTTGATTCAATATTGGTTTAAAGGTGACTCACCTCCGGCTCCACTTTGGTCGGCTGCAGGACGAACAGCTGCAGAGCTGAAAGACACAAAGGCAGAGGTCAGGCATCGAACCCGCGCTCTGCCCCGGGGCGGACGGAGCAGCTAGAGTCCTACCTCCGTCGAACAGAGCCAGGAACGCCAGGATCAGGAACGGCGCCGTTTTCCCCACAAACTCGTACAAGACGCTGCCGAACGGAGGCCCGACTGCAGAGAGAGGACGACAAAAACATGACTGAAAACAGAAATGTGAAAAAAATGTGACTATAACGCAAAAACTGTCGAAAACCTGACAGATGGCGTCAAAAACACAACTAAAAACAACAAAAACATGACTAAAAGTGTCAAAAACACAACTAAAAGCAACTAAAATTCAAAGTCAAAAGTCAAAAATGTGACTAAAAGCAACAAAAACATGACTAAAAGTGTCAAAAATACAACTAAAAGCAACAAAAACATGACGAAAGTGAAACTTAAAGTGATTTAAACACGATTAAAAGCAACTAAAATGTGACTGAAAGCAACTATAACAACTAAAGGTGACAAAAACATGACTAAAGGCAACAAAAACGTGACTATAAGTGTCAAAAACACAGCTAAAAGTAACTAAAATCCGACTGAAAAAGACTATATCGCAACTAAAACTGTCAAAAACATGACTTAAGACGACAAAAACAACTAAAAGTGACAAAAACATGACTAAAAGCAACTAAAATGCGACTGAAAGCGACTAACACAACTAAAACGGTCAAAAACACTACTTAAAGTGTCAAAAACATGACTCAAAGTGATAAAAACACGACTAAAAGCAAGAATAATGTGACTAAAAATGACTAAAACTTGACTAAAAGTGACAAAGACAAAGGGGTGCACGGTGGCAGAGCGGCTAGAGCTTCTGCCTCTCAATAAGGAGATCGTGGGTTCGAATCCCAGACCACCCCAACATCGTGGTTTCAAATTCTGAACCACCCTAACATCACACGATCTCTCTGGGTGGAGTCTGCATGTCCTCCCCGTGTTACCGTGGGTTCTCTCCGGGTTCTCTGGCTCCTCCCACCGTCCAAAGACATGACTGTGTAGGTTAATTGAGAACTCTAAATTGTCCCTAGTGAATGAATGTGAGAGTGAATGGTTGTCTGTCCTTGTCTGTCTCTCTGTGTTTGCTGCGACGAGTTGTCCACTGTCCAGGGTGTACCCCGCCTAAGGCCCAAAGTCACTGGGATAGGCTCCAGTCACCCGCGACCCCTAACGGGAATAAGCGGTAGAAAATGAATGAATAAAAGTGACAAAGACGTTCTTTTATCTCTTTCTAAGTTCCTTTCAGTCACTCGTTTGTCGAGCGCCACAATTCATCAAATTTGAATGAACACAAAAATCGCAACGGCTGAAAATGATTAAAGTGCAATGATTCCCTTAAAGAAGGATCTGTTAAACGTGGCTGAAACAAGTGACAAAAACGGGACTAAGAACTAAAACACAACTAAAAACAAAAAACACAGCTCAAACGTGGTTAAAAAACAATTATAACTCGACTTTAAGCACCAAAAAGTGATAAAACTGTGACTAAAATGTGACTAAACGCAATAAAAACATGACTAAGTGACAAAAATGCAACTGAAAGTGACTATAGCAACTAAAACTGACAAAAACGGCACCAAAAAGTGACTAAAAGTGACAAAAATGGCACTAATAAGTGACTAAAAGTGACAAAAACATGACTAAAAGCGACTAAAATGCGACTGAAAGCAACAATAACCCAACTAAAACTGTCAAAAATGCAACTAAAGGCGTCAAAAATGTGACTAAAAGCAACAAAAACACGACTAAGTGACAAAAATGCAACTTAAGTGATTTAAACACGATTAAAAGCAACTCAAATGTGACTGAAAACGACTATAACGCAACTAAAACTGTCAAAAACACGACTTAAAGCGCCAAAAATGTGACTAAAATGGCAAAACTGTAACTAAACTGTGATTAAAAGTAATACAAAACATGACTAAACTGTGACCAAAAGTGTCTAAAATGTGGCTAAGCAATAAAAACGTGACTACAAACAACAAAACTCAACTAAACGCAACAAAAACATGAAGTGACAAAAATCCAACTGAAAGCAACTACAACAAAACGTGACAAAAACGTGACTAAAGGCATCAAAAATGTGACTAAAAGTGACAAAAACACAACTAAAGCGAAAAAAAACCCAACTAAAATACGACTGAAAGCGACTATAACACAACTAAAAGTGACAGAACCTTTTCTAAAATTGACAAAGATGTTCTTTTATTTCCTTGTCCCGTTAATTTTTCAGTCATTTTGTGTCTTTTTTGGTTTAAAATGTGAACTTTGAACCGAATCCCATTATTAAAACATAAATCTAACACAATCACAAAACTAAGAAAAATCACCATCAGATATTTTTCCCAAATGGAGCTCGTGTTTTGTTGAAGCAAATCTTAATCACAAACTGGAAGTACTTCATGTCCCAAACCCTCTGAAGCAGAAGAATCCTGGCAAACATTTACTAAATATTATTAATGTTAAAACCAAAAAACATGAGCTGAAATGAATAAACAGCAGAATGAAGTTAATAACGAGCAGAAGTTTAATATTTGACTATCTATGTTCCTCAACGATATTTGTATTATTTTAAAAATAAAGGTGGATCAAAAGAAAAAGTTACACTAAACAAATCTAAGAAATGCTCGTCCAACGTTCAGAAATAATGACTGAGGATTGATTTTCCATGAAACTAAAGGAGTTTAAACTGTGGAACATGAAAAATGTTTGAGCAGAACTGACCGAGGACTCCCATCGCCAAACCTCCCAGAGCGATCCCAATGGCGTGTCCTCGCTCCTCGTCATCGGTGTAAACGGACGCCAACATCCCCATCCCTGAAAGAGACGAGAAGAGAAGATCAACGAGACGAACAACGAGACGATCAACGAGACGAGCGAGAGGAAAAGAAGAGAGAAGACCGGCCAACATCCCCATCCCTGAAAGAGACGAGAAGAGAAGATCAACGAGACGAACAACGAGACGATCAACGAGACGAGCGAGAGGAAAAGAAGAGAGGAGACCGGCCAACATCCCCATCCCTGAAAGAGACGAGAAGAGAAGATCAACGAGACGAACAACGAGACGATCAACGAGACGAGTGAGAGGAAAAGAAGAGAGAAGACCGGCCAACATCCCCATCCCTGAAAGAGACGAGAAGAGAAGATCAACGAGACGAGCGAGAGGAAAAGAAGAGAGGAGACCGGCCAACATCCCCATCCCTGAAAGAGACGAGAAGAGAAGATCAACGAGACGAACAACGAGACGATCAACGAGACGAGCGAGAGGAAAAGAAGAGAGGAGACCGGCCAACATCCCCATCCCTGAAAGAGACGAGAAGAGAAGATCAACGAGACGAACAACGAGGCGATCAACGAGACGGCGAGAGGAAAGAAGAGAGGAGACCGGCCAACATCCCCATCCCTGAAAGAGGCGAGAAGAGAAGATCAACGAGACGAACAACGAGGCGATCAACGAGGACGAGCGAGAGGAAAAGAAGAGAGGAGACCGGCCAACATCCCCATCCCTGAAAGAGACGAGAAGAGAAGATCAACGAGACGAACAACGAGACGATCAACGAGACGAGCGAGAGGAAAAGAAGAGAGGAGACCGGCCAACATCCCCATCCCTGAAAGAGACGAGAAGAGAAGATCAACGAGAGAAGATCAACGAGAGAAGATCAACGAGAGACGACCAACGAGAGATGATCAACGAGATGAACAACGAGATGAACAACGAGAGGAAAAGAAGAGAGGAGACCGGCCAACATCCCCATCCCTGAAAGAGACGAGAAGAGAAGATCAACGAGAGAAGATCAACGAGAGAAGATCAACGAGAGACGACCAACGAGAGATGATCAACGAGATGAACAACGAGATGAACAACGAGAGGAAAAGAAGAGAGGAGACCGGCCAACATCCCCATCCCTGAAAGAGACGAGAAGAGAAGATCAACGAGACGAACAACGAGACGATCAACGAGACGAGCGAGAGGAAAAGAAGAGAGGAGACCGGCCAACATCCCCATCCCTGAAAGAGACGAGAAGAGACGATCAACGAGAGACGAGCAACGAGAGACGACCAACGAGAGACGAGCAACGAGAGACGATCAACGAGAGACGATCAACGAGAGACGAGCAACGAGAGACGATCAACGAGAGACGATCAACGAGAGACGATCAACGAGACGAGAGAGAGGAAAAGAAGAGAGGAGACCGGCCAACATCCCCATCCCTGAAAGAGACGAGAAGAGAAGATCAACAAGAGACGATCAACAAGAGACGATCAACGAGAGACGACCAACGAGAGACGACCAACGAGACGAACAACGAGAGACGACCAACGAGACGAGAGAGAGAGGAAAAGAAGAGAGGAGACCGGCCAACATCCCCATCCCTGAAAGAAACTAATGAGAAGAGCAACGAAAGACGATCAACGAGAGACGACCAACGAGAGACGACCAACGAGAGACAATCGAGAGGAAAAGAAGAGAGGAGACCGGCCAACATCCCCATCCCTGAAAGAGACGAGAAGAGACGATCAACGAGACGAGAGAGAGGAAAAGAAGAGAGGAGACCGGCCAACATCCCCATCCCTGAAAGAGACGAGAAGAGACGATCAACGAGACGAGAGAGAGGAAAAGAAGAGAGGAGACCGGCCAACATCCCCATCCCTGAAACAAACAAAACGGTCAAAGAGACGGTCAACGAGAGACGATCGAGAGGAAAACAAAAGAAGTGACTGGCCAACATCCCCATCCCTGTAAAGGTAAAAACACTAAGAAGAGTAAAAAGACACTTAACACAAGTAAAAGGAGACTGAACAAGAATAAAAAGACACCAAACAAGTCTAAAAAGACACTGAAAAACAATTAAAAGGCAATGAATGAGAGTAATATGACACAGAGTGAGAGCAAAACGACACCGAACGAGAGCAAAAGTAATAAGACACTGAAAGAGAATAAAAAGATGCCAAATGAGTGTTAAAAGACACCGAACAGGAGTTAAACGACACAGAACAAGAGACACTGAACAAGAGTCAAAAAGACAACAAATGACACCGAACGAGAATAAAAAGACACCAAATGAGGGGTAAACTACAGAACGAGAGTAAAAAGACACTGAACAAGACCAAAAAGACAACAAACGAAAGCAAAAAGACACCGAACGAGAATAAAAAGACACCAAATGAGGGCAAAACAACACAGAATTAAAGCAAAACAACACCGAACAAGAGTAAAAAGACACTGAACAACAGTTTAAAGACACTGAACAAGAGTTTAAAGACACTGAATGACGGTTAAAAGACACCAAACAAGAGCAACATCAGAGACTAGGTCTGAAAGGTTTTATCTGGACACTGTTTCGAGTTCGATCCAAAAGATTAGTTTCTCCAGGAATAAAATGTCAATAAACCAAGACTAAAACAAATTTAATCCAGGACTAAAGGAGAACTAAACAAGTACGTACAAAACGTACGACAAACCAGAGTTAAAGTGCGTGTGACAGGTTTTTAGGATTTTCTAGTTTTGACTTTATTTGGTGGAATAAAACCTGTTGTGAACATAAATGATAGTTTTACACCGATCAAGAGTCAGTTTGTGAAGAAAAGTTGAAAAATCTGTTGAACTTTTACAGGAAGCAGAGCAGAGTTCTAAAACACGATGACGTCACACTACGGAGACACACCAGGGACAATTTACAACCAACAAACACATTTTTCTGATCCTTTAAACATGAATTCACCAAAATAAAGCTGTTCCTGTGTGTTTTTATTTGTCAAATAATCATTTCTGTGACATTTGAGGAGTTTTGACCTGGTGTACGACATGGTTTCTAGGCAACAGTTGCAGAATGCCCCAGTGTGATGTCATGATTTGCAACCAGGAAGTAAACATTTAAACCTAAAAAACTGCCAAACTGGGATAAAAATGGTTTTGTTTTTAGCAGAATCTTGAATATAATGATCTTAACTGTGTTTTAGTGACATGAGCGCTTCAACCTGTCATGGGCCCTTTAAACCAGGACTAAACCAGGAACATCCAAAGTCAGGACCGTCCCGAGCACAAACCGGGGCTGAACCGGGAGGGCCGACAGGTGCGGCGGCAGGTGCGGCCCTTACCTGCGACGGAGGAGCAGGAGGAGCCGACGCCCTGAAGGGACCGAGCCAGAAACAGCAGCGCGTAACTGGAGGAGAAGGCGAACACTGCGGAGAAAAGAAACCAGGTTCAGCACCAAAGGACGGGACAGCGGCTCAACGGGACACGGGACACTCACTGATGGTCGACAGGAACATGATGCAGAACCCGGCGAAGATGGGGATCTGGTACCCGATCCTGAAACACACCAGAGCAGAAACCCGTCTGATTTAGAGGAGAAACCAGAGATAAACATCTGTGGAGTCGTCCCAAAGAAAAAAGATTCAACTTAAGGTCCGTGAAGAGGCAGTTTGTGAAGAAATGTACAACAATATATGTTTAAAAGGACTAAACCAGGACTAAACCAGGTCTAAACCAGGACTGAACCGGGGCTAAACCAGGTCTAAACCAGGACCAAACCGGGACTAAACCGGGACTAAACCGGGACTAAACCGGGACTAAACCAGGGCTAGACCGGGACTAAACCGGGACTAAACCGGGGCTAGACCGGGACTAAACCGGGACTAAACCAGGACTAAACCAGGACTAAACCAGGACTAAACCGGGGCTAAACCAGGTCTAAACCAGGACCAAACCGGGACTAAACCGGGACTAAACCGGGACTAAACCAGGACTAAACCAGGTCTAAACCAGGACTGAACCAGGGCTAGACCAGGGCTAAACCAGGACTAAACCAGGGCTAAACCAGGACTAAACCAGGACTAAACCAGGTCTAAACCAGGACTGAACCAGGACTGAACCAGGACTAAACCAGGACTAAAACAATTCTAAAGCAGGACTAAACCAGGACTAAACCAGGACTAAACCAGGACTAAACCAGGACTAAACCAGGACTAAACCAGGACTGAACCAGGACTAAACCAGGACTGAACCAGGACTGAACCAGGGCTAAACCAGGACTAAACCAGGGCTAAACCAGGACTAAACCAGGACTAAACCAGGTCTAAACCAGGACTGAACCAGGGCTAGACCAGGGCTAAACCAGGACTAAACCAGGACTAAACCAGGACTAAACCAGGACTAAACCAGGACTAAACCGGGTCTAAACCGGGGCTAAACCAGGACTAAACCAGGGCTAAACCAGGACTAAACCAGGGCTAAACCAGGACTAAACCAGGGCTAAACCAGGACTAAACCAGGACTAAACCAGGTCTAAACCAGGACTGAACCAGGGCTAGACCAGGGCTAAACCAGGACTAAACCAGGACTAAACCAGGACTAAACCAGGTCTAAACCAGGACTGAACCAGGGCTAGACCAGGGCTAAACCAGGACTAAACCAGGGCTAAACCAGGACTAAACCAGGACTAAACCAGGTCTAAACCAGGACTGAACCAGGACTGAACCAGGACTAAACCAGGACTAAAACAATTCTAAAGCAGGACTAAACCAGGACTAAACCAGGACTAAACCAGGACTAAACCAGGACTAAACCAGGACTAAACCAGGACTGAACCAGGACTAAACCAGGACTGAACCAGGACTAAACCAGGGCTAAACCAGGACTAAACCAGGGCTAAACCAGGACTAAACCAGGACTAAACCAGGTCTAAACCAGGACTGAACCAGGGCTAGACCAGGGCTAAACCAGGACTAAACCAGGACTAAACCAGGACTAAACCAGGTCTAAACCAGGACTAAACCGGGGCTAAACCGGGGCTAAACCAGGACTAAACCAGGGCTAAACCAGGACTAAACCAGGGCTAAACCAGGACTAAACCAGGACTAAACCAGGTCTAAACCAGGACTGAACCAGGGCTAGACCAGGGCTAAACCAGGACTAAACCAGGACTAAACCAGGACTAAACCAGGTCTAAACCAGGACTGAACCAGGGCTAGACCAGGGCTAAACCAGGACTAAACCAGGACTAAACCAGGACTAAACCAGGACTAAACCAGGACTAAACCAGGTCTAAACCAGGACTAAACCGGGGCTAAACCGGGGCTAAACCAGGACTAAACCAGGGCTAAACCAGGGCTAGACCAGGACTAAACCAGGACTAAACCAGGGCTAGACCAGGACTAAACCAGGACTAAACCAGGACTAAACCAGGACTAGACCAGGACTAGACCAGGACTAAACCAGGACTAAACCAGGACTAAACCAGGACTAAACCAGGACTAAACCGGGGCTAAACCAGGTCTAAACCAGGACCAAACCGGGACTAAACCGGGACTAAACCAGGACTAAACCAGGACTAAACCAGGACTAGGCCAGGGCTAGACCAGGACTAAACCAGGACTAAAACAGGACTAAACCAGGGCTAGACCAGGGCTAGACCAGGACTAAACCAGGACTAAACCAGGACTAAACCAGGACTAAACCAGGACTAAACCAGGACTAAACCAGGGCTAGACCAGGACTAAACCAGGACTAAACCAGGACTAAACCAGGGCTAGACCAGGACTAAACCAGGACTAAACCAGGACTAAACCAGGACTAAACCAGGACTAAACCGGGGCTAAACCAGGTCTAAACCAGGACCAAACCGGGACTAAACCGGGACTAAACCGGGACTAAACCGGGACTAAACCAGGGCTAGACCGGGACTAAACCGGGACTAAACCGGGGCTAGACCGGGACTAAACCGGGACTAAACCAGGACTAAACCAGGACTAAACCAGGACTAAACCGGGGCTAAACCAGGTCTAAACCAGGACCAAACCGGGACTAAACCGGGACTAAACCGGGACTAAACCGGGACTAAACCAGGGCTAGACCGGGACTAAACCGGGACTAAACCGGGGCTGGGCAGGACTAAACCGGGACTAAACCGGGACTAAACCGGGTCTAATCCGGGGCTAAACCGGGACTAAACCGGGACTAAACCGGGGCTAAACCGGGACTAAACCGGGGCTAAACCGGGGCTAAACCGGGACTAAACCGGGACTAAACCGGGACTAAACCGGGGCTAAACCGGGGCTAAACCGGGACTAAACCGGGGCTAAACCGGGGCTAAACCGGGGCTAAACCGGGACTAAACCGGGGCTAAACCAGGACTAAACCGGGGCTAAACCGGGGCTAAACCGGCTCTAAACAGGGCCTAAACCGGGCTAAACCGGGCTAAACCAGGACTAAACCGGGACTAAACCGGGCTAAACCGGGGCTAAACCGGGCTAAACCGGGACTAAACCGGGACTAAACCGGGACTAAACCGGGACTAAACCGGGCTAACCCGGGGCTAAACCGGGGCTAAACCGGGGCTAAACCGGGGCTAAACCGGGACTAACCCGGGACTAACCCGGGACAAACCCGGGGCTAAACGGGACTAAACCAGGACTAAACCACGACCAAACCAGGGCTAAACGGGACTAAACCAGGACTAAACCACGACCAAACCAGGACTAAACCAGGACTAAACCAGGACTAAACCAGGGCTAAACCAGGGCTAAACCGGCGCTAAACCCGGGACTAAACCAGGACTAAACCAGGGCTAAACCGGGGCTAAACCCGGGACTAAACCAGGGCTAAACCAGGGCTAAACCAGGACTAAACCAGGTCCAAACCAGGTACAAACCAGGACTAAACCAGGACTAAACCAGGACTAAACCGGGACCAAACCAGGACTAAACCAGGACTAAACCAGGTCTAAACCAGGACCAAACCAGGACCAAACCCTGCTGTCCTTTGATCCGGTCCTGGTCCTGGTCCTGGTTCTGGCTCAGATAAATGTGATGATCATGTTCTGTGTCGCTCTGACTCCGTTTGACAGACGACGACGACGAAGACGACGATGATGTGGTTTCTGAGACGAGAAGAGCTGGATTTATGTTTTCAGACGAGCGCCGGAGACACAAACGAGAAACTAATGCGGTTTAAAACAAACGGCGCACTTCCTGGTTCTGTCGTATGCACCAAATCACACGATCGAAACCGCGACAACGAAACAGCAACGAGACAAGTCAGCGTTCATTATAATCAAACCTCACTGAAGGATCATTAGTGCTGAAGTGTTATATCTGAAGATACAAGAAAGAAAAGAAGGATTTGTCCAGGAAAACCTAAAAGTCTGTGTCATAATGAGCTTTAAGGTGAGACTCTGCAGGTGAATACACTGCAAAAAAGGCCTATCAAAAAATAAGAAAAATAAAACTCAAAATAAGATCTTTTTACCCTAATTTAAGTGAAATTATCTGCCAGTGGAATAAGATTATTTTACTTATCAAGTTTACTTAAAACAAGTCAAATAATGTCAATTTGATGTCGTCCTGTCAAGTGAAAAAATCTTAAAATTGGACTTTTAAGATTAATTTGCTTAATTCAAGTAAATTTAACTAAATTAGATAATCCCTTTTGCAGTGTAGAAACAAAATCTTCCAATTTAAAGATATTATGTTAAACTTCTATAGTTTAGTCAGATAAATGTAAGAAAAAATGTATTACAAGTTTTCCCTCATGTCATGTTTTATGTAGAAATAAGGCATTTTATGTAAAAAACGGCCAAAAATCCACACATTTGTGACGTTTAAATCTGTAAAATGGACACATTTCTTGTTCATTTTGTCACATTCTAATTATAAAAATGTACAGAGGATTTGGATTTATTATTTAGATTTTAAGGTGAGACACTGCAGGCAAAACATTTTATTTTGTTTTCTGTTCACTTTTCTCTCTGGTCTGGACTTTCATGTGTCCAATCTGCTCCTGATGTTTGATTCTTCCATTGAATCCACTTCATCCATAGATTTCTCTGACATTGTTTTCTTCAAATGCATTTTTGTCCCTCGAGACATAAAGATCATTAAAGTAGATCCACACAAACTGTACAATCTGGACTCAACAGATTTAGACCAAACAAGGATTTAAGATCAGACTCTGACACATTTATGGAAGTTTGAAGGAGAAAAAATGAGGAGAAATTTGAATTTTTAGGACAATTTTCAGTCTGATCTGGTTTACTCTAAACTAAATAATAAATCCCCTCTGTACATTTTTATAACTAATATGTTACAAAATGAACCAAGAAATTCAAACCTGGTTCTGTCCATTTTTCAGATTTAAATGTCACAAATGTGTGGATTTTTAACCATTTTTACATAAAACGCCTCATTTCTACATAAAACATGACATGAGGGAAAACTTGTAATACATTTGTTTCTTACATTTCTGTGAATAAACTACAGGAGAGGTTAACGTTGATATCTTTAAATGTAAGATTTTTTCTTGTTTCACCTGCAGCGTCTCACTTTAAGTTAAACTAGATTTGACTGAAAAATGTCCTAAAAATTCAAATTCCGTCTCATTTTTTCTCCTTCAAACTTCCATAAATGTATCAGAGTCTGATCTTAAATCCTTGTTTGGTCTAAATCTGTTGAGTCCAGATTGTACAGTTTGTGTGGATCTACTTTAATGATCTTTATGTCTCGAGGGACAAAAATGCATTTGAAGAAAATGTCCTTTGCAGTTTGTCGCTTTTAGTCACATTTTTGTTGTGTTTTTGTTCCGTTTTGTTGCGTTTTTGGTGGTTTTAGTCGCCTTTATTCGCGTTTTTCTCACTTTAAGTTGCGTTTTGTCATTCTTACTCTTGTTACTGTCTCTTTCATTCACGTTTTTGTTGGTTTTAGTTGCATTTTTGTCTCTTTTTTTGTTGCTTCAAGTTGTGTTTAGTCCCTTTAGTCAAATCCTTGTCAGAGAAATCTATGGATGAAGTGGATTCAATGGAAGAATCAAACGTCAGGAGCAGATTGGACACGTTTGTCGTTTGAAAGTCGATAATTGAGAGAGAAAACTGCCTGTGTCTGTCCTTAAATGTGCAGCAAATGCAGTAAAACCCAGAGTTAAATGTTAATCCCAGTGAATCGCTTCAGTTTTTGGAGCGTTTTGTGTTTGGTCCCAGCTGGAGGAGCGCTTTGCCTTTGTGTCGCTCAGACAAGGACGAGTCAAGGCAAATGAAGCATTCAGAGCGAGGCACTTAAGGCTCCGACGCTTCAGCGCGAGAAAAACCACAAACACCACGAGAACCAGACGCTCCACGTGTGTGACCAGCGATTCACCGAGACACGTGTGAGTGAGTGTCCAAGCACCTGAAGGCTACAGACTCACACCAAGAACAACAAGAAGACGTGTCCAAGCACCTGAAGGCCACAGACTCACACCAAGAACAACAAAACCACAAACACCACGAGAACCAGACGCTCCACGTGTGTGACCAGCGATTCACCGAGACACGTGTGAGTGAGACGTGTTCAAGCACCTGAGGGCCACAGACTCACACCAAGAACAACAAGAAGACGTGTCCAAGCACCTGAAGGCCACAGACTCACACCAAGAACAACAAGAAGACGTGTCCAAGCACCTGAGGGCCACAGACTCACACCAAGAACAACAAGAAGACGTGTCCAAGCACCTGAAGGCCACAGACTCACACCAAGAACAACAAGAAGACGTGTCCAAGCACCTGAAGGCCACAGACTCACACCAAGAACAACAAGAAGACGTGTCCAAGCACCTGAAGGCCACAGACTCACACCAAGAACAACAAGAAGACGTGTCCAAGCACCTGAAGGCCACAGACTCACACCAAGAACAACAAAACCACAAACACCACGAGAACCAGACGCTCCACGTGTGTGACCAGCGATTCACCGAGACACGTGTGAGTGAGACGTGTTCAAGCACCTGAGGGCCACAGACTCACACCAAGAACAACAAAACCACAAACACCACGAGAACCAGACGCTCCACGTGTGTGACCAGAGATTCACAGAGACACGTGTGAGTGAGACGTGTCCAAGCACCTGAAGGCCACAGACTCACACCAAGAACAACAAGAAGACGTGTCCAAGCACCTGACGGCCACAGACTCACACCAAGAACAACAAGAAGACGTGTCCAAGCACCTGACGGCCACAGACTCACACCAAGAACAACAAGAAGACGTGTCCAAGCACCTGAAGGCCACAGACTCACACCAAGAACAACAAGAAGACGTGTCCAAGCACCTGAAGGCCACAGACTCACACCAAGAACAACAAGAAGACGTGTCCAAGCACCTGACGGCCACAGACTCACACCAAGAACAACAAGAAGACGTGTCCAAGCACCTGAAGGCCACAGACTCACACCAAGAACAACAAGAAGACGTGTCCAAGCACCTGAAGGCCACAGACTCACACCAAGAACAACAAAACCACAAACACCACGAGAACCAGACGCTCCACGTGTGTGAGCAGCGATTCACCGAGACACGTGTGAGTGAGACGTGTTCAAGCACCTGAGGGCCACAGACTCACACCAAGAACAACAAGAAGACGTGTCCAAGCACCTGACGGCCACAGACTCACACCAAGAACAACAAGAAGACGTGTCCAAGCACCTGACGGCCACAGACTCACACCAAGAACAACAAGAAGACGTGTCCAAGCACCTAAAGGCCACAGACTCACACCAAGAACAACAAGAAGACGTGTCCAAGCACCTGAAGGCCACAGACTCACACCAAGAACAACAAGAAGACGTGTCCAAGCACCTGAAGGCCACAGACTCACACCAAGAACAACAAGAAGACGTGTCCAAGCACCTGAAGGCCACAGACTCACACCAAGAACAACAAAACCACAAACACCACGAGAACCAGACGCTCCACGTGTGTGAGCAGCGATTCACCGAGACACGTGTGAGTGAGACGTGTTCAAGCACCTGACGGCCACAGACTCACACCAAGAACAACAAGAAGACGTGTCCAAGCACCTGACGGCCACAGACTCACACCAAGAACAACAAGAAGACGTGTCCAAGCACCTGAAGGCCACAGACTCACACCAAGAACAACAAGAAGACGTGTCCAAGCACCTGAAGGCCACAGACTCACACCAAGAACAACAAGAAGACGTGTCCAAGCACCTGAAGGCCACAGACTCACACCAAGAACAACAAGAAGACGTGTCCAAGCACCTGAAGGCCACAGACTCACACCAAGAACAACAAGAAGACGTGTCCAAGCACCTGACGGCCACAGACTCACACCAAGAACAACAAGAAGACGTGTCCAAGCACCTGAAGGCCACAGACTCACACCAAGAACAACAAGAAGACGTGTCCAAGCACCTGAAGGCCACAGACTCACACCAAGAACAACAAGAAGACGTGTCCAAGCACCTGAAGGCCACAGACTCACACCAAGAACAACAAAACCACAAACACCACGAGAACCAGACGCTCCACGTGTGTGACCAGCGATTCACCGAGACACGTGTGAGTGAGACGTGTCCAAGCACCTGAGGGCCACAGACTCACACCAAGAACAACAAGAAGACGTGTCCAAGCACCTGAAGGCCACAGACTCACACCAAGAACAACAAGAAGACGTGTCCAAGCACCTGACGGCCACAGACTCACACCAAGAACAACAAGAAGACGTGTCCAAGCACCTGAAGGCCACAGACTCACACCAAGAACAACAAGAAGACGTGTCCAAGCACCTGAAGGCCACAGACTCACACCAAGAACAACAAGAAGTGTGTGTTCTGGATCCCAGGAAACATTTGCAATAAAAACAATAAAAACACCACTAAAAATGACCAAAATGCTACTAAAGTGACAAAAGCTCAACTAACAACAACAAAAACGCTACTAAAAGAAACCGCAACTAAAAGTGACAAAAGCGCAATTTAAAGTGACGAAACCTCAACTAAAAGTGACTAACATGACTAACAGGAAATTACTTCCTGTTTCTACTTCCTGTTTGAAACAGGAAACTACTTCCTGTTTGTCCTCAGCTTTTTCTGCATATATTCCATGGATGTATTAAATGTACTGGATAAGCCACACCCCCTCTGTCTGTGTCCCAGATTGATTAGTGGTCGTGTGAGGTACTGCAGCCTTTTTCTCAAATGTCACATTATAATCACAGACAGGACTGAATTATTATCAGTATTTAAATAAAATAGAAGGAAATTTTCTTTTCTACCGTTTATAAAATCACAGAAATTACCGTTTTTATATGAAGTGGGGGATTGTCGTCATGTGGCGCCCTAAAGCAAAGATGGCAGCCTCCATATCAGGAAGTAAAACAAAGATGGCCGCCTCCGTATCAGGAAGTAAAACAAAGATGGCCGCCTCCGTATCAGGAAGTAAAACAAAGATGGCCGCCTCCGTATCAGGAAGTAAAACAAAGATGGCCGCCTCCGTATCAGGAAGTAAATGCGGAAGTAAGAAACTTTTTTGGGGTCAATGAGCTCAGGCCACAGGGAGGAACAGGGCGGCCATTTTGGATTCATCTTCAGGTTTTATTCTAGTTCTATGGTTTATTTCCTTCTGCAAAGACTTTGTGCCATGTTTGAAATGTGTATCTGCACTGATGGTCCTGTCGCCCCTGTCGGTCAGCGGTCCTGTCGCCCCTGTCTCACCTGTCGCCCCTGCCTCACCTGTCGGTCAGCGGTCCTGTCGCCCCTGTCGCCCCTGCCTCACCTGTTGGGCCTGTCTCTCACCTGTCGCCCCTGCCTCACCTGTCAGTCAGCGGTCCTGTCGCCCCTGTCGCTCCTGCCTCACCTGTTGGGCCTGTCTCTCACCTGTCGCCCCTGTCGCCCCTGCCTCACCTGTTGGGCCTGTCTCTCACCTGTCGGTCAGCGGCCCTGTCGCCCCTGCCTCACCTGTTGGGCCTGTCTCTCACCTGTCGCCCCTGTGGCCCCTGCCTCACCTGTCGGTCAGCGGTCCTGTCGCCCCTGTCGCCCCTGCCTCACCTGTTGGTCAGCGGGCCTGCCTCTCACCTGTCGCCCCTGTGGCCCCTGCCTCACCTGTTGGTCAGCGGGCATGTCTCTCACCTGTCGCCCCTGCCGCCCCTGCCTCACCTGTTGGTCAGTGGGCCTGTCTCTCACCTGTCGCCCCTGCCTCACCTGTTGGGCCTGTCTCTCACCTGTCGCCCCTGCCTCACCTGTCGGTCAGCGGTCCTGTCGCCCCTGTCGCCCCTGCCTCACCTGTTGGTCAATGGGCCGATGAAGGGGTTGGTGAGCAGTTGGACCGTGGCTTTGGAGGCGAAGAGCAGTCCCACTTTGACGTTCTCGTTCTTCAGTCTGGAGCCGGACGAGGGACAGTCCGAGGAGTTCCCCTGGACCGCCCCGGGACCCGGACTGGGACTGGGACTGGGACTGGTGGAGGCCGCGGTGGGGACCGTGGTGGAGGCCGAGGAGGAGGCCGCGGTGGAGGACTTGACGCTGTTGTCGTAAAGAGACACGATGTTCTGGAAGGATCCGGAGGAGCTGCTGTTCTGAGGAGACACCGGTTTGTCCAACTGGTACAAGTAGTTTGGGATGATGGGAACTGTAGAGACAGAGAGACCGGGTTAAACCAGTGTGAGCCGAGGTCTGGACCGAGGTCTGGACCTGGACTGAGGCGAGTCTGGACCAGATGTGAACCCCTGCTACGAGGTCCCGCTTTTCCCGAAGCGTCCGACTAAAATGAGCCCCAGGTCAAACATTTCTCTGACTCTTTGTGAAACTGAGACTGTTGTTTTGGCTCAGATTGTGATTCCCTCTGAGTCAGAGTCAGAGGAACATCTGAGGAACATCAGAGGGAATTTGATGGACAAGAGGAGTAAAGCTGGAGTCTCACTTTAGTTCACCAAAAATGAGATTGAGATGAGATGAGATAACGTCGCCATCTGCTGGCTGCTGACTGCCGACTGACTGAGCTCGATAGTTTGTACAGATTGTGTTCAGAGGCAGAAACTCTCAGGACGAGTCTGGGATGATTTAAAGACTTAAAACAGCACAAGAGTCTCAGATAAATGACGTCTAAAATCGTAAAAAAAACATCCCGCATCGAGGGAGTTCAGCAGGAAGTGTTGACGGTCGGAGGGATTTTCTAACCAACATTCCTCAAACCAGCGCGAACCACAACAACTCAAGGGACTAAACAGGGACCAAAACGGAACTAAACTGGCACTGGACTTGGACTAATATGAGACTAACCTGGGACTAGTCTGGGATTTAA
Organism: Rhinogobius similis; assembly: GCA_019453435.1. NCBI lineage: Eukaryota > Metazoa > Chordata > Actinopteri > Gobiiformes > Gobiidae > Rhinogobius > Rhinogobius similis. The sequence goes on along the minus strand of CM033634.1, from coordinate 1,948,825 downwards.
ACTGGCACCAAACTGGGACCAAAACGGAACTAAAAATGGGACCAAAGTGGGACTGAAAATGGGACCAATCTGTGATCAAACAGGGATTAAACTGGGGATAAAAAGGAACCCAACGGGGAACAAAGTGGGACCCAACTGGGAATAAAAAGGAACCCAACTAGGACCAAACTAGGACCAAACTAGGACCAAACTGGGACCAAACTGGGGCTAAAAAGGGACCCAACTGGGAATAAAAAGGAACCCAACTAGGACCAAACTAGGACCAAGCTGGGACCAAACTGGGACCAAACTGGGACTAAACTGGGACCAAACTGGGACCAAACTGGGACCAAACTGGGACCAAACTGGGACCAAACTGGGACCAAACTGGGGCTAAAAAGGGACCCAACTGGGAATAAAAAGGAACCCAACTAGGACCAAACTAGGACCAAACTGGGACCAAACTGGGACCAAACTGGGACCAAACGGGGACCAACCTGGGGCTAAAAAGGGACCAAACTGGGAATAAAAAGGAACCCAACTAGGACCAAACTAGGACCAAACTGGGACCAACCTGGGACTAAACTGGGACCAAACTGGGACCAAACTGGGACCAAACTGGGACCAAACTGGGACCAACCTGGGACTAAACTGGGACCAAACTGGGACCAAACTGGGACCAACCTGGGACTAAACTGGGACCAAACTGGGACCAAACTGGGACCAAACTGGGACCTAAATGGGGCTAAAAAGGGACCAAACTGGGGCTAAAAAGGGACCAAACTGGGGCTAAAAAGGGACCAAAGTGGGACCAAACTAGGACCAACCTGAGACTAAACTGGGACCAAACTGGGGCTAAAAAGGGACTAAACTGCAACCAAGCCGGGATTAAACTGGGACTAAACTCCAGGCGTGTTGTTGATGAAGAACATTGTTAGAACAGGGTTAAAAGCTCAAAAAAGTCACTGTCGCAGAATATGTCCCTTTAACCGGGGCTAAGCACCAAGGCTAGCGCCCTCATCTGGTCACACTGTGGAAATAACTACTATCGATCCAAGAATCCGACACTTCAGAACACGTTTGCAGAGTCTAACGCTCCTTCACACAATAAGTCCTTGTCCTCCTCCTCGTTTGGTCTGAGTCGGAGCCCAAGGATTAGTTTGACGTGAAAAAGTGCCTGAGGGACGTTGTTCGTTTGTTTGAGTTTCAGATTCAGACGGTGATCCTGCTCCTCCCCCTGAACCAACACTTTCATCGTCCTGAAAGTGCAAATATTTATATTTATATTACATTTTAACTGGGACCAAACTGGGACCAAACTGGGGCTAAAAAGGGACCAAACTGGGGCTAAACTGGGACCAAACTGGGGCTAAACTGGGACCAAACTGGGGCTAAACTGGGACCAAACTGGGGCTAAACTGGGACCAAACTGGGGCTAAAACGGGTCCAAACTGGGGCTAAAACAGGTCCAAACTGGGGCTAAACTGGGACCAAACTGGGGATAAAAAGGGACTAAACTGGGGATAAAAAGGGACCAAACTGGGGCGAAAAAGGGACCAAACTGGGGCTAAACTGGGACCAAACTGGGGCTAAACTGGGACCAAACTGGGGCTAAAAAGGGACCAAACTGGGGCTAAACTGGGACTAAACTGGGGATAAAAAGGGACCAAACTGGGGCTAAAAAGGGACCAAACTGGGGCTAAAACGGGACCAAACTGGGGCTAAACTGGGACCAAACTGGGGCTAAACTGGGACCAAACTGGGGCTAAACTGGGACCAAACTGGGGCTAAACTGGGACCAAACTGGGGCTAAAACGGGTCCAAACTGGGGCTAAACTGGGACCAAACTGGGGCTAAAAAGGGACCAAACTGGGGCTAAACTGGGACTAAACTGGGGATAAAAAGGGACCAAACTGAACTAAACTGGGACCAAACTGGGGCTAAACTGGGACTAAACTGGGGCTAAACTGGGACCAAACTGGGGCTAAAAAGGGACCAAACTGGGGCTAAACTGGGACCAAACTGGGGCTAAACTGGGACCAAACTGGGGCTAAAAAGGGACCAAACTGGGGCTAAACTGGGACCAAACTGGGGCTAAAACTGGACCAAACTGGGGCTAAACTGGGACCAAACTGGGGCTAAACAGGGACCAAACTGGGGCTAAACTGGGACTAAACTGGGGATAAAAAGGGACCAAACTGGGGCTAAAACGGGACCAAACTGGGGCTAAACTGGGACCAAACTGGGGCTAAACTGGGACCAAACTGGTGCTAAACTGGGACCAAACTGGTGCTAAACTGGGACCAAACTGGTGCTAAACTGGGACCAAACTGGGGCTAAAACGGGTCCAAACTGGGGCTAAAACAGGTCCAAACTGGGGCTAAACTGGGACCAAACTGGGGATAAAAAGGGACCAAACTGGGGCGAAAAAGGGACCAAACTGGGGCTAAACTGGGACCAAACTGGGGCTAAACTGGGACCAAACTAGGGCTAAACTGGGACCAAACTGGGGCTAAACTGGGACCAAACTGGGGCTAAAAAGGGACCAAACTGGGGCTAAACTGGGACCAAACTGGGGCTAAACTGGGACTAAACTGGGGATAAAAAGGGACCAAACTGGGGCTAAAAAGGGACCAAACTGGGGCTAAAAAGGGACCAAACTGGGGCTAAACTGGGACCAAACTGGGGCTAAACTGGGACCAAACTGGGGCTAAAATGGGTCCAAACTGGGGCTAAAACGGGTCCAAACTGGGGCTAAACTGGGACCAAACTGGGGCTAAAAAGGGACCAAACTGGGGCTAAACTGGGACTAAACTGGGGCTAAAAAGGGACCAAACTGGGGCTAAACTGGGACCAAACTGGGGCTAAACTGGGACTAAACTGGGGCTAAACTGGGACCAAACTGGGGCTAAAAAGGGACCAAACTGGGGCTAAACTGGGACCAAACTGGGGCTAAACTGGGACCAAACTGGGGCTAAAAAGGGACCAAACTGGGGCTAAAAAGGGACCAGACTGGGACCAAACTAGGACCAACCTGGGACTAAACTGGGACCAAACTGGGGCTGAAAAGGGACCAAACTGGGGCTAAACTGGGACCAAACTGGGGCTAAAAAGGGACCAAACTGGGGCTAAAAAGGGACCAAACTGGGGCTAAACTGGGACCAAACTGGGGCTAAAAAGGGACCAAAGCGGGACCAAACTGGGGCTAAAAAGGGACCAGACTGGGACCAAACTAGGACCAACCTGGGACTAAACTGGGACCAAACTGGGGCTAAAAAGGGACCAAACTGGGGCTAAACTGGGACTAAACTGGGGATAAAAAGGGACCAAACTGGGGCCAAAAAGGGACCAGACTGGGACCAAACTAGGACCAACCTGGGACTAAACTGGGACCAAACTGGGGCTAAAAAGGGACCCAACTGGGACCAAACGCTCCTTCACAGAATGAGACCAGTGTCCTCCTCGTTTGGTCTGAGCCGGGGCCTGGATTAGTTTGACTTGAAAAAGTGCCTGAGTTTTAACTGAAGGACGTTGTTCGTTTGAGTTTCAGATTCAGACGGTGATCCTGCTCCTCCCCCTGAACCAACACTTTCATCGTCCTGAAAGTGCAAACATTTATACCTCCAAGGCCGAGCTGTCCTGGTCTGAACTGGGACCAAACTGGAGCTAAACTGGGGCTAAACAAGGACCAGAACAGAACTAAAATCATTTTAAACTGTTTGCAGCGCACTTTCCTGGTGCATTCTGAGCGTCTTTTTTCGTTCACAATCGCTTTTCACGACGTTCAGAGGCCGGAGCAGAGAAAAGATCGAAGGGAAACCACAGACAAATGCAAATAATGAACGTACGAGTAAACCAGAGCGCACGAGTCAGGCTGCTACGGCGGCCCAGAGGGGCAAAACAGAAAAACAAAACCTCAAAAACTGTATAATATTAGCAGAACATATTCACCAAACGGCCAAGACGTGTTCATAAAAGTGGAAAACATTTGAACGAAAGCGGAAAAAACGCCCAGAGAGTCATTCAAGCCAGAACCGCTACAGTCTGTGTTTGTGAAATGTCTTTGAATTTTAAAAAGTGTTATAATTTTACAATTTATTAATTAATAATAATAATAATAATAATAATAATAATAATAATAATAAATACGGAACACAGAGACTAAGCAACTAACACAAAATCATCCAATGAAATGAAACGACACTTTGGTCCAAACTTAAAATGTTCAATTGTTAAACTATTGTTGCTTTTGTAAAAATGTTTTACCATGTGATCAAATAAATCAAAGAAATCAATAATAAATGACTGAAGTGCAGCTCTGAACCGACGGCTGAAAAGTCTGAAAACCCAAAACGCTCATTCGCTCCAAAACGCCCAAATCGCATTTTTAATCTTAAATTAGCGCCGATTTCTTCTGTTCTGAGACTTTTAGACGGTTTTCAGTTAAAAACTTTAGTTTGACCCATATTTTCTAAAAATCTATTTGAAAAGTCTGTGTTGGAGCCTTTTACTCCACTTTTTGATGTCTGGAAAATTATACAGTAGATTATTTATTTTTCAAACCTTTTTTAGTTGATGTTAATCCACTTCCGTTCTGACAAAAAATGATAGATTTAAATTTTTATCCTAAGATTTTGATGTTTTATTGGTCATTAGAAAAAGCAAAACCACAGAGATGCTGAAAATGTCACATAAAACTGAAATTAAAAGATGATTCTTGGACTCAAAGATCAGGAAAAACAAAGAGTGAGAAACGAGTCAGAAAACAAAAAACAAGATCTGAGCCGACGACGGCGACTGAAGCTGTGTTTTTACGACTGAAGTGAGACGCTGTGTTTGAGACAAATGTGTCCAATCTTTAACTGAAGACGTTGATTCTTCCATTGAATCCACTGTTTTGTCCCAGAGACACAAAGACTTAAAGCAGCTCAAAGTGTACAATCTGGACTCAGACTCTGACACGAGGATTTGTCACGTCTGACTCTGAAACTCATTTATTACAGTTTTAAGTCAAAAAATGAGAACAAATTTGAATTTTTAGGACAATTTTCAGTTGGATCTAGTTTATTCAAATCCAAACCCCTCTGTACATTTTTATAACTAAAATGTGACAAAATGAACCATGAAATGTAAACCTGGTTCTGTCCATTTTTCAGATTTAAATGTCCCAAATGTGTGACACTTTGACTGTTTTTACATAAAAAGCCCTTTTTTTAGATGAAAAACTTTTGCTTTTTACTTTTTATTTTTTCTGATATTCAGAGAGTCAGCGACAGCCACAGCTGAAAGTGTCATTTTTTTTCCAGAAAATAAAGTATTTCTCCTCAGACAGTGTTGCAATTCCACATTTTTTGCTTCACACGTGTTGATTTCCTTTGTGTTTTGGAACAATTCAACTGAGAAAAAAAACATTTTACATCATTTTACACAAAACTCCAAAAATGAGCCGGACAAAATGACTTTCAAAAATGTGGATCAGTCGCTTCATTTCAGTAACAGTGTGGGCAATATAAAAATCACACCTGAAAGCCAGTCTTTTTGGGAGAAATCCTACATTTTATCAGAAAAAACATCAGGGGTGCCGACACTTTCAGCCATGACTGTGTTTTAATTTAAGATCTTTCCTGCTCATCTGCAGCGTCTCGACTTAAAAACAACAACATCTACCGCTGCCTCCGTTTTAAACACAAACGTTGGTCTTTCCCCTCGGAGTGAGACTCACCCACGACGGTCATGAGCATGTTGTCCAGCAGCAGCGCCACGAACACGATGAACAGGATGAGTTTTCTGGATCTGTGCTCCTCCCGAAGCCACGTTCGCAGCCAGCACAGGGACTCCATCGCCATCGCCGCGGAAACGCACCGGGGACGCACCAGAAGCACCGAGGACGCACCAGAAGCACCGAGGACGCACCAGAAGCACCGAGGACGCACCACAAGCAGAGACGCACCGGGGATGGGCAAAAGTCTGAGGAGAGAGGCAAAAGTCTGAGGAAAAAGGCAAAAATCTGAGGAAAAGAGCAAAAAAATCAGTGGAAAAAGGCTAAATTCTGAGGAAAAGGCAAACAATCTGAGGAAAATGCTAGAAAATATGAGGAAAAGGGCAAAAAATCTGTGGAAAAATTGAATCAAATCAGAGAATAAAGGCTAAAAATCTGAGGTAAAATGCAAAACGTCTGAAGAAAAAGGCAAAAATTCTGAGGAAAAAGGCAAAAACTTTGAGGAAAATCTAAGGAAAAAGGCAAACTCTTTGGGGGAAAACACTAAACGTCTGAGGAAAAGCACAAAAACTCTGAGCAAAAAGGCAAAAATCTGAGGAAAAAGACAAAATCGTTGAGGGAAAAGGCAAAAAACCCCAACAAAATCAGAGGAAATGTACTAAAAATCTACAATTGCAAAAACTCTGAGGAAAAAAAAAATTCTATAAAGAAAATCACACAAAAAAAAAACACACACACACAAAATGTCTATATTTTCCTTTAGAGATTTCTTGTTTTTCCTCAACGTCCAAAAGGATTCTATAAAAATTTAAATGTCCAAAAAATTTCACAAACCTCCAAAAACAGCAGCAAAAACTGAATTCAGAAAATCAAATTAAAGATGCAGGTTTTAGTCCGAGTTTGGAGCTTTTTTTTGGTCTGAAACATCCACAGGTCAGATCAGCGTTTAGTCCAGGTTTAATCCTCACTTTGTCCTGGTTTAGATCTGATTAAGACCCGGTTCAGTCCTGGTTCTGGAGGTCCTGGTTCAGTCCCAGTTTGGTCCTGGTTCAGTCCTGGTTTGGTCCTGGTTTGGTCCCGGTTTGGTCCTGGTTCAGTCCTGGTTTGGTCCTGGTTTGGTCCTGGTGTGGTCCTGGTGTGGTCCTGGTGTGGTCCTGGTGTGGTCCTGGTGTGGTCCTGGTTTGGTCCTGGTTCGGTCCTGGTTTGGTCCTGGTTTAGTCCTGGTTTGGTCCCGGTTTGGTCCTGGTGTGGTCCTGGTTTGGTCCTGGTGTGGTCCTGGTGTGGTCCTGGTTCAGTCCTGGTTTGGTCCTGGTTTAGTCCTGGTTTGGTCCCGGTTTGGTCCTGGTGTGGTCCTGGTTTGGTCCTGGTTTGGTCCTGGTTTGGTCCTGGTGTGGTCCTGGTGTGGTCCTGGTTTGGTCCTGGTTTGGTCCTGGTTCGGTCCTGGTTCGGTCCTGGTTCGGTCCTGGTTTGGTCCTGGTTTGGTCCTGGTGTGGTCCTGGTTTGGTCCTGGTGTGGTCCTGGTGTGGTCCTGGTTTGGTCCTGGTTTGGTCCTGGTTCGGTCCTGGTTTGGTCCTGGTGTGGTCCTGGTTTGGTCCTGGTTTGGTCCCGGTCCGAGGCTCTGAGCTGATGCTGAGGAGCAGACTGTTGCTCTGAGGATCCTGAGCTCTGAGACAGACCAGGGGGCGGAGCCAAAGGGGAAGGGGGCGGAGTCACATGTGCGTGCTCCTGCAGTGCGTCAGATGCCCTCCCAGTGCGTCAGATGCCCTCCCGCTGCACATTTCCCCGAACGAACCCAGTTTTATTGTTTTAAGTCGAGACGCTGCAGGTGAAACGGGAAAAAAATTACATTTAAAAAGATATTAATTTGAGACGTGTGGTTTAGTCGCACAAATGTAAGACCAAATATATGGGCAGTTTTTCATCGTGTCATGTTTTCATCTAAATATAAGATACATTATATGAAAAACACCAAAAATTGCACACAAAATCTGAAAAATTGACAGAACAGGCTTAATTATAATTATTAGTTATAAATAAAATTTAAAAAGAAAATACAAAGCGATTTTTAAATCTTTTTTAGTATCTTTTTTTTCTTTCTTTAGATTTGAAAATGATCCGACGAAGGTTAAATTTGCTGAAACATAATAAATAAATAAAAAGGTTTTGGACGTCTGAATGTTTTTTAAGTTGAGGAAAATAAAAAATGGAAAATAAATCAATAAAATTCGGGGGAACAAAATGTAAATGTGTAAATATTATCTGCATTTATACTTTAATGCAGACGTACGGCACTGGACAAGCAAAAATAAGATTGTTTTACATTTCGGTTTTGATTCATGTATTTCTAATATTATTTTTTGTTTATGTATTTATTTATTTGTGTTTATTTATGTGAAAATCACCCAAAATTGCCCAAATTTCTGTCCAAAAATCAGGAAACAGGTTTAAATTTGTTGCTTAATTTTGTTGCCATAAAAAAAAAAAAAAAAAAAATACAGAGTGGATTTTTTCTTTGATTTTTAGTATTTAAATAAATTAGATCTGTTCTAAAAAATAAAACTTCACTTCATTTTTTTGTTTTTTATGATATAAGAGCAAAACGACTAAATAAATAAATACAAAATTAAATAAATAACGGAATAAAACACTTAGTCTCACCTTAAATCTAAACCAAAGACTATTGTATTTATCTTTTTTTCAAGAGATTTTACAACAAAAAACACAAAATCTGTGAGAATCTGTGAGGAGCAGCTCAAGGTGACTGTGTTAATCAATAATTGTGATGATTCAGGCCAAAAAAATAAGATCTAAAGTCATTTCAGTTCAATTTAAACTCCACAAAAGTCAAACTAAATCTCGTTTTCATTCAGAAAGTTCGATATTGTGTTTGTAACGAGCTCTGATTGAGACAAATCTGATCGTCAAAACCACCTGGTGTCGACGCAGCACAGGATTTTCACAGAATCCTCCGCGTTCAAAGTCAAAAACACAGTTCATTTAAGAAAACTCTCAGTATTTTGCACGTTTTGCCTTTGGTTTCTGTCCTTTTTGTCCTTTTTTTTGCGTCGTTTTCCGGCTCAGAACCTGCAGCGAGTGGAGAGTCAGACAGAAGTGGGATTCCTCACCTCACACCTCACACCGAGCTCTGGCGCCCTCGTCTGGCGGCCGCTGCTCACTGCACAGACCTGACACTTTGGTCTAAAAGCTCCTCTGTGTGTTTTAGAGCCTGTAGCGCCCCCTGGAGGCAAATGTACCACCGTTTATTCACTCATTTGTTTATTTTTATTCTGTTTTGACAAATGGCCTTCGTCAGATCCGTTTTTTCTTTCTTTAGATCTGAAAATGATCTGACGAAGGTTATATTTGCTGAAACATAAGGCTGTGTGATACGGTAAAAAAAAAAAAAAAAAAAAATTAATTCATGTTCACTTTGTATTTTTCTCTTGTCTTTAACTGAGCTGCACCATTTAGGAAAAATATATAACTGTGATTTTTCTGATCAGTGCCATTAGATTTATGTTTTAATAAAAGGATTCTGTTCAAATTCACATTTTAAACACAATTTAGTTGCTTCTAGTCACATTTTTGTCACTTTTAGTTGTGTTTTTGTTGCTTTTAGTTTTGTTTTTTTCACTTTTAATCACATCTTTGTCACTTTTTACTCATGTTTTGCTTCATTGAGTCACTTTTGTTGTTTGCTGGTGCGTTTTTGAACACATTTTTATCACTTTCAGTCACACTTTTTGTCTCTTGTTTGTTGAGCAGTTTTTATTCAAATCAAAGCAACACATTTTGTCGTTTGTTGTAGACTTTACTGCGCCCCCTGGAGGCAAATGTACCACTGTTTATTCACTCATTTATTTTTATTCTGTTTTGACAAATGGTCTCCGTCAGATCGTGTTTCTTAAAAATATAAATGTGAAAAGAACACATTTATACATTAATAATGAATACAACAATAAGCCTGTTTTTACATTTCTGTATTGATTTGCGTTCCTTTAATTTTTTTTCTTCTTTTTACAAAACATTTATTTATTTTATTCATCTTTAAAATGTATTTCTTTATTTCTACATGTATTTATCTTCCTTTTTCCACCTTCTGTGTCGCTTTGACGCTCGTATGTAAATGAGTGGGCGGGGTTTATAGTGATTGACAGGGCTTTGGGCCTCTCCTTCTTCCTGTTTATGTTTGAGACAAATACTACAGCACTACTTCAACTATTACTACAAGTACTACAAGTACTACTGCAGTACTGTCTGTGTCAGGTGTCCTTTGTTTTACTTTTTTAAATATTCATTTCTGCATATATTTACATATTTAACATATTTAGTGTAAAGCAGACGCTGTAGTTTCTTCTTCTTCAGCCTCTTGTGTCACCTCTTCTCTCCTGTGTTTGTGCTCGTATTCACCTTGTTCTGCCCCGCCCACTTTTGCCGTTTTTTGAGGCAGCTCTCCGTCTCAAATCACGTGTTATTTTGGCGCGTTCTCACGGGACTTCCGGGTCATCGGGTCACGTGTGCGGCGCTGCTGCTGCGACGTGAGGCCGCGAGGTCACGCGAGAACCAAGTTATTCGTCTGGATTATAACTTGGATTATAAACACAAACTCAACCTCCGCTAAAAGAACTCGTTCTGTCTCGTCCTTTTCTCCTCCTGAGGGTCAATAACAGACCCGAGGACACACGTGACCCGTGTCCCGAGCGCTGCGCCGTCCCACGTGACTCTATCACCGGTTCCGGTCTATCACGGGGCTCGTGGGGCGGAGTTTGGTGAGTGTTTAACATGGATGTATTAAAAGAACTGGATAAGGTACGCCCCCTCTGACTGTGGTCCCAGATTGATTAGTGGTCGTGTGAGGTACTGCAGCCTTTTTCTAAAATTGCACATTATAATCACAGACAGGACTGAATTATTATCTGTATTTAAATAAAATAGAAGGAAATGTTCTTTTCTACCGTTTCTAAAATCACCGAAATTACCGTTTTTATATGAAGTGGGGGATTGTCGTCACGTGGCCCCCTAAAGCAAAGATGGCAGCCATCGTTTCAGGAAGTAAAACAAAGATGGCCGCCTCCGTATCAGGAAGTAAAACAAAGATGTCAGCCGCCGTATCAGGAAGTAAATGCGGAAGTAAGAAACTTTTTTGGGGTCATGCGCCAATGAGCTCACTCCATAGGGATAAACAGGACGGCCATCTTGGATTCATCTTCCAGGTTTTATTATAGTTCTATGGTCTCAAATCACGTGTTATTTTGGCGCGTTCTCACGGGACTTCCGGGTCATCGGGTCACGTGTGCGGCGCTGCTGCTGCGACGTGAGGCCGCGAGGTCACGCGAGAACCAAGTTATTCGTCTGGATTATAACTTGGATTATAAACACAAACTCAACCTCCGCTAAAAGAACTCGTCCTTTTCTCCTCCTGAGGGTCAAACGGACCTGAGGACACACGTGACCCGTGTCCCGAGCGCTGCGCCGTCCCACGTGACTCTATCACCGGTTCCGGTCTATCACGGGGCTCGTGGGGCGGAGTTTGGTGAGTGTTTAATTGTTTGTGCTAATGCTAGCTTAGCCGCCATTCATTTTCTATGGGCGTGGTTAGCACCTGTTTTTGCCAAACGTGAATCTTCTCACGACATGAACGTCACGTATTTTAAGTGCCTTCGCTAATGGTAATTATTTAATGACTGTTATGATTAGCCGAGCACTTTAGCTTAGCACTTTTTGACTTGAAATGTATTTTGATAAATTATGCAGCTAATATTTTAGCATCTGATATGGAATGTTGTTTATATTTAATGTATATCGCTGTATTATTTTCCACAGTTGAATTATTCCACTTGAACTTATTTATTGTGCGACTTGTGCTGTATTTGTCTGATTTGTGTTCACACTGGATCCTGTAGATGTCCCTCCGACCACGGGGTTTATGGGTCGATACCTTTGGATTTACTGTTTGGTCGTGATGTGCAGGTCAGGGGTCTGAGGGGAGCTGAAGGAGGTGAAGGAGCAGGAGGAGGTGAAGGAGCAGAAGGAGGTGAAGGAGCAGGAGGAGCAGAAGGAGGTGAAGGAGCAGGAGGAGCAGAAGGAGGTGAAGGAGCAGGAGGAGCAGAAGGAGGTGAAGGAGCAGAAGGAGGTGAAGGAGCAGGAGGAGGTGAAGGAGCAGAAGGAGGTGAAGGAGCAGAAGGAGGTGAAGGAGCAGAAGGAGGTGAAGGAGCAGGAGGAGCAGAAGGAGCAGAAGGAGGTGAAGGAGCAGGAGGAGGTGAAGGAGCAGGAGGAGCAGGAGGAGGTGAAGGAGCAGGAGGAGGTGAAGGAGCAGGAGGAGCAGAAGGAGCAGGAGGAGCAGAAGGAGCAGAAGGAGGTGAAGGAGCAGGAGGAGGTGAAGGAGCAGAAGGAGGTGAAGGAGCAGGAGGAGGTGAAGGAGCAGAAGGAGCAGAAGGAGGTGAAGGAGCAGGAGGAGGTGAAGGAGCAGGAGGAGCAGAAGGAGGTGAAGGAGCAGAAGGAGCGGAAGGAGCAGGAGGAGGTGAAGGAGCAGAAGGAGGTGAAGGAGCAGGAGGAGGTGAAGGAGCAGGAGGAGCAGGAGGAGGTGAAGGAGCAGGAGGAGCAGGAGGAGGTGAAGGAGCAGGAGGAGGTGAAGGAGCGGAAGGAGGTGAGAGAAAACCACAAAGTGAACATGAATCGAGATAAAATTGAAATCATGATCTGGCCTTAAAAAAAAATCATGATCATGATTTTTCATCATTTCGATCGGCCCCGGCTCTCGCTGACGCAGGAAAATCTAAACTGTGTTCAGTCCAGTTCAGAGAAAAGCACGTTTCCCTCCAAAAGCACAAGAAAACAAGCGGGATTTTCATAAACGGAACGGTCTGTATCAGGCCCAGCGACAGAAGGCCCGGGGCAAGGACTCACATGCCCCGATATGAATTAATAGGAAGAGAGTCCCCCCCAGTCTACTCCCCTGGTCTGGATTTCTGCTAAAATAGGAAGAACGTCCATCCGTCGCCGCCTCCTTTTCCCTGAATTTAAAGGAGAAACACTCTGCGTTTCTCGTGTTGCTGTCCCTTTAAACCTGCTCTTGAGGGCCTTACATTTGCATCTCATGTTTTAAAACAAAAACGCTTCAGACTCATTAAAGGATGACGTTTTATCAGCCTGTGTGAAACGATTCTTACCGAGTGCATCCAGCAGATGGCGCCAGCACTGTATACAATCTGTGAAGTCAGCCCTGAAAAGACATCATTGTGTGGATTTGAGCAGCAGTGATCGAGTTCAGAGGCAGAAATGATCAGAACAAATTTAGTGATGATTTAAGGACTAAAAACAGAGGAAATATTCTCAGATAAATGACGTACACCAGTGTTTCCCAACAGGGGTACGGGGACCCCTTGGGGTACTTGAGCACTTGGAATTGTTTCAAGATTAAAAAGAAAATTAAATGTACTTTTATCTGAATAAAAAAGTGTCCTTAGTTGTAAATTTAGCATCTTTCTGGAGTGTCTTGGATCATAAATTTTTTTTTTTTTTTTTTTTTATTGATTGATTGTTCATGCCATTTACTTTCAGTAGCACAAATTCAGAAATCAAACAAAGTGATACAAAACAAGACAGCAAAATGATTACATGCATCATTGGCCTGAACAAAAGGGACAGGAAGAAGATACATCTTATAAACCCTGTACCTTTCTCAAATCGATTAAAATAAAATTTCAATTATACTCGTTCTAACCCCTCCCCGACCAAGTCACCAACTGACCGTGTGAATGTTAGCCATCTTCTGTAATGGTTTACATTTCATTAACTTAATTACTTTCCTTATTTACATAGTCTGTCATTATTTTCTGCTTGTACATTTTTTTAAATTTATAGATGTTTGTGCAACATTTAAAGTCAGAATTTAATGCATTCCAAAGTTTGACTCCATAAACCGAGACACACTGCTGTTTTAATGTTGTTCTTGTAAAAACACTACGAAAAAAATATTGTCTTCTGTGGTCTCCGTCCTCAGAAACAAAAGTAAAAAGACTTTGCACACCTTCTGGTAAAGTTTTTTGTTTGGCTCTCCACAAAACTAGTACAATCTTAAGATCAACTAAATCTTTAAACTTAAGCTGATTAGATTTAACAAATAAATTATTGGTATGTTCTCTGTATCCCTTTTTATTGATTATTCATTGCTCTTTTTTGCAACAGAATTAAAGGTTTGGTGGTACTTGGGTAAGTATTACCCCAAACTTCATTGCAGTAACTAAGATCTGGAAGAATAAGAGTACAATATAACATGTGAAGTGAAGTACAATCTAACACATCTTTTACTTTGTATAATATACCAACGTTTTTGCTAATCTTTTTTTTTATATAGTTTACATGAGCCTTCCAGTTTAGTTTTTCATCCAGAATTATTCCCAAAAATTTGACCTCAGTGACTCTGTCTATGCTAACACCATCAATAGTTACTGTCACATTTTCATTCTTATTACGATTCCTAAAAATTATCTATTTAGTTTTTTCACAATTCAAAAATAGCTTATTTTCATTAAACCAATCTCTCACTTTCATCATTTCTTCATTTATGCTCTCTGTGACTTCTCTTAGGTTACTTCCAGAAAGAAAAATATTAGTGTCATCAGCGAATAACAAAATTGCAGTCTTTTTCGAGGATTCACACAAGTCATTAATAAACAGAATAAAAAATAATGGCCCGAGAACGGACCCTTGTGGAACTCCACATTTTACCCTTTTACATTCTGAATCTTGTCCGTTAAAATGAACGTATTGTTTTCTATTGGTGATGTAGCTATTGAGCCATTTGTGTACCTGTCCCCTGATTCCATAATTGTATAATTTAGATAATAATAACTCATGATTTATAGTATCAAAAGCTTTTCTTAAATCAATAAACACACCTATTGTGTATTGTTTCTTATCTGTTGCATTGATAATTTTTTCCATTAGGTCTATTACTGCTAAGCTTGTGGATCTTTGGGATCTAAATCCATATTGATTATCATAAATGAGCTTGTGCTTCTCTAAAAACTTCTTAAATTTTTCAGCAAACCATTTCTCAAGGACTTTGGAGAACTGTGAGAGCAGTGATATTGGTCTATAGTTATTAAATGTGTGTTTATCGCCATTTTTGTAGAGGGGGATTACTTTAGCAACTTTCATTTTTTTTTGGGAATACACCAGTTTGCAAAGACAAATTACAGATGAAAGTCAGAGGTTTAACAATGCAATCAATGGTTTTTTTGACTAATGTCATATCGAGGCCATCACTGTCAATTGATGTTTTACTCTTGCATTTTTGTACAATAGATAGAATTTGACCTTCACTGGCCTCCCCCAGAAACAGAGATTGCATTATTCTGCTCTCTGAACCGGTCTGTTTTTTGTTAGACAACTTCATTGATTTTGCAATATTAGCCCCCACATTAATAAAATAGGAGTTAAATTCATTCGCTATATCTTTTTCATTATTAAATACAAGGTTATTCTCTTCAAAATAATCTGGCAATTTGTTTGGCTGTGAGTTTGGCCTCAGCACTCTGTTTAAAGTATTCCAAGTTGCTTTCATGTTTCCTTTATTTTCTGTCAGCTTTTTATTATAATAGTCCTTTTCAGCATTTCTTAAAATTGTTGTTAGTTTATTTTTATAAGTTTTATATTTCAATTCGTTGATGCTTGTCTTATTTTTCACAAAGTCTTTATACAACTTATTTTTCTTTTTGCATGCTTTGATTAGTCCCATTGTCATCCATGGCTTGTTATTCTCTCTTGATTTCCTGAATAGCTTCAATGGGCAACATTTATTGTACAGGACAGTAAATGTATTTAAAAAAGCCTCATATGATTCGTTCACGTTGGCCACATACACATCAGACCAGTGTTGTTGGGACAGTTCAGTCCTAAAGTCATTAATTGTTTGTTCTGTTCTGACTCTAAAGTATCTGGGCTGTTTCTAAACTGCCATTTCTCTCTAAAATATTAGAGAAAATTGTTTTTATTCAACTTAAGACATTTTTAGATCAACATAGTATTTTAGAAACATTTCAGTCAGGTTTTAAAAGTCTCCACAGCACAGAATCTGCCCTTTTGCGTGTTTTTAATGATATATTTATTTGTACTGACACTGGTCACACTGTGGTGTTGGTGCTGTTGGACCTGACGGCTGCATTTGATACGGTAGACCATGAGATCCTTCTTTCCAGGCTGGAAAACTGGGTGGGAATTCGTGGACCAGCTTTGGAATGGTTCCGATCATACCTAGCAGAGAGACAGTTTTGTGTGAACCTTGGAAACTTTGAATCCTCTTCAGTAACCTTAAAAATGGGAGTTCCCCAAGGATCTATTTTAGGACCTCTGCTCTTTTCATTATATATGCTCCCATTTGGATCTATTCTAAGGAGACATGGTATCATGTTCCACTGCTATGCCGATGACAGCCAAATCTACCTCCCGTTAAAACAAAATGACCCACATGCTGTCACGCCTCTCTTGGATTGCCTCAATGACATTAAAGCTTGGATGTCATTAAACTTTTAAAATTTTAATCACCAAAAAACTGAAGTGATGGTTTTTGGTGCATCACAGGCTCCTCCGGTGGATCTAGGGCCGTTATCGCAATATGTGAAGCCAATTATTTCTAATTTGGGCGTGAAAATGGACTCTGACCTAAAACTTGACCACCAAATAAGTGATGTGGTCAAATCCAGTTTTTTCCATCTCCGACAACTGGCCAGAGTGAAGCCCATGCTGCCGAGGGACCTCTTTGAAAGGGTCATTCATGCCTTCGTGACCACTCGCTTGGACTATTGTAACGCCGCTTCAATTCAGGCATAAATCAGACGGTTCTTTCCCGGCTGCAGCTCGTCCAAAATGCTGCTGCACGGCTTTTAACTGGAACTCGGAAATATGATCATATTTCACCTGTTTTATCCTCACTTCATTGGCTCCCAGTGCATTTTAGAGTAGATTTTAAGATTCTTTTGTTTACTTCTAAATGTTTGAATGGCCTTGCCCCCTCGTACCTCTCTGATCTGATCCACCCTTATGCCCCCTCTCGAGCCCTCAGGTCAGCAGATCAGCTGCAGCTTGTTGTCCCAAAAACAAAACGCAAGCTTCGTGGGGACCGTGCTTTTTCAGTTGCTGCTCCGCGACTGTGGAATCAGCTGCTTTAGAGATTAGGCTCAATCTCTGTCTGTTTTTAAATCACTTCTAAAAACGCACCTTTTTTCACTAGCTTTTAATACTATGTGATTTTGTTTGTTTTGTGTACGGCACTTTGGCCGACTGTAAAAAGTTTTTTAAGTGCCTTATAAATAAAGTTGGTATGGTATGGTATGGTTTTGAACTGGCATATTTTATGGGCTGCAAATCATAAAAATAAAACAGGCAGGTGATCACTGATGTCATTAATGAGGAGACCGCTTTGTACAATTTTTTCTAAATTGTTTGTGATGATATTATCTATGAGTGTCGCACAAGAACCTGTGATTCTAGTTGGTTGTAATATTACGGGGAAGAGGGCTCTTGTGCTTAATGTATCAAGGAACTGTGAGATATATATAATGAAACCAAAAATATAATTGTAATAAGTGACACTATGTGACCAGTAAACCCATTTATTTGCCTGAAACTCAAGTTAAGGGGCGCTCAGAGTGTGAGACGGCTTAGGGGCACTCGAGATAAAAAGGTTGGGAATCACTGATGATCCAAAAATATGTCCCGGATAAAAGGAGTTCAGCAGGAAGTGTGTTTGACGCTCTGAGGGGGAGGATGTTCTTGTAAACGTTCATCAAAACACCGTGAATGAAACTGAATGATACTCCAGGAGCGTTTTGGATGAAGAACGTTGTTAAAACAGGATTAAAGAGAGAAAAAGTCACTGGAGCAGAATCTGTGCTTTAACCAGAAGATAATCTGTGATGGCTGCCCCAGCCTCACACTGACAGTGCTAGTGTGTCCTCAAGTCTCCACCCTATGGCCTGAACCATGGCAGGCAGATTAGGGCTCGTTTAGGCTTAATTTTGTTATTGTTTCTCACATACTGGGTTTTGTTTATATTGGTTACAATAGGTGAATATATATTAGTACATTGTTTAAGTTTTGCTAAATTAAATTATCCTGGGTTACATATGTATAATCTTATTGTCTTATGTTAGATGTTTTGTCTTCCCCCTTTTGTTACAGCTGGTCTGATCAGCCAGTTTAAATGTTCCCCCCATGTGTTCTCTTTGAGGTCAGTTTGTGTTCAGTTAGGAAGGGAGATTGTAATTTTGACCTCTAATATTGGACCACATTAATGTTAATTTCTTCATTTTTTGGCTAAATAAAAGCCTTCTACTTTTGAATTCTTGGTGTGTTCTGTTCCTGACCCTCGGTCCCTTACATTTGGTGGCAGTGGTGGGATACGATTTGGTCAAGAACACACTCATTTTTTTAATTTAAAAAGAAAAAAAGTTTTTCCCTGGATCCTCCTGCATTTTTGAGGGGAAATGCCAAAAGGACAAACACAAACTCGAGGTGCTGCTAAAGCCTCTGGGAAGCAAGTGGACCAGCTGGAAGGTGAAGAGGAAAACGAGCAAGTGGGGGAGGCTGGTGAAGAAGAAAATGGAGCTGCAACAAATATGGAAGAAGCGGTGAGCAGGGAACCAACAGTGTCAGACCTGGCAGGCATGTTACAGACCATTATGGGACAGCAGCAAAGGCAAGAGGTGCAGCGGGAAAGGGAGCGTGCATATCAAGAAAGGAGATTTGAAGCATTACAACAACAATTTCAGCTCCTCCAGCAAGAAGTGCAGGCCCATGCCACACCTGATCCTGAGCATGCATTCCCAAAGTTGGATTCTGAAGAGGGGGAGGCCACTCCCACTTGGGCCTATGCAGTGCCACAGCCTGGGGACTCCACAAGCCATGTGCTCACAGGTCAGTTAAGAAGTTTGCATGAACCAAGGCTGGAAAAATTAACCAGTGAAGATGATATTGAACATTATCTTATCACATTTGAGAGGATTGCAACAGTTTGTAGATGGCCTCAAACAGACTGGGTTTTCCGCCTCATTCCTCTGCTAACTGGGAAAGCTAGGGCTGCTTATGTTCATATGGATATGGATGAAGCTCTTGACTATGAAAAAGTTAAACTTGCCATTTTGCAGAAGTATGATATCAATGCAGAAACCTACAGACAGAGGTTCCGGTCTCTCGAAGTGGATTCAGGAGAGAGTCCTAAAGAACTTTATGTAAGGCTTAAAGAATTATATGGCAAGTGGATTCAACCTAAAAATAAAACTGTGAATGAAGTCAATGAAATGATAATTATGGAACAATATTTGAGGATGCTGTCTCCCGAGCTCCAGGTTTGGATTAAAGAGCATGACCCTAAAACAGCTACTGAGGCTGCGACTCTGGCGGAGGTGTTTGTGGCTGCTCGCAAGAAAAATCAGCCATGGACCAATACAGCATGGAAGGCTGGGAGAGACTCGAAGCTGCCTCCACAGTACCACCAGAGGTCAGCACTCCACTCTGGTAGGGCTCCTGTAAATGAAGGTCAGTCAATGCCAACTCCAAACCCAATATCAAAGCCTAACAAAATACCTACCTGTTATTTGTGCGGACAAGAGGGCCATACGAAGCCAGTGTGTCCTAAAAACCCTTCTAGATTAACGCAAATGTGTTTCGTTCCACGACAAATCAAATCAAATCAAATCAATTTATTTTTATAATGCCCAAAATCACAACAACAGTTGCCTCGATGGGCCACAGGTAAAAGCAGTTCAGATAACTGTCCCAGAATGCCCCTGTCCTTTGACCCTCCTTCGCGGCGAGGAAAAACTACAAAAAACCCCACAGGAAAAAGTAGAAACCTCGGGGAGAACCACAGTGAAGGAGAGATCCTACTCCCACGGACGGACAGGCTGCAGATGAACTAGGACTGACATCCACTTGGACTGAACCAGAACCACTCAAGAGGGAGGTGGCTTTAAAGAGTTCCTCCAGGCGGACGAGGAGCAGTCCACCAGTGTAGAGAGATCCTCCAGCAGGAGATGAGGAACAGTTAATCTAAGCAGATGGAGTTTGTCCAAGCAGACGAGGTGTGGCTAATCCAGGGTTGAGGGAGTTCCTCCAGGCGGGTGGCGCATAGATCGTCCAGTGTAGAGATCGATCCTCCAGACAGATGGGGGTGGGGGTCGTCACTGGAGCAGCCGCCGCAGTGCCTGAAACAGTCTCCACTCCCCGGGGGAAGTGGAGAGAAAGAGAAACATGTGAACAGCAATGAACAGACTACAGTTGAAGTAATATTAAATATTGTTGACAAGCGTTAATCGGCAAAGAAGAAAGGGTGCAAAATACCAAAGTCATCCCAATAAAGGTGAATGGAAGGAAAGTGAAGGCATTGTTGGACACTGGCAGTACTCAAACCCTGGTGCATGTGAAATATGTCCCCAGCAATCTCATCTGCACAAAAGACATTATCCCCATTTGCTGTGTGCATGGCGATGAAAAACCTTATCCTACAGCTGATTTGTATATTGAAATTCAAGGACAATCTTACCTGTTAAGTGTTGGAGTAGCCGATAACTTACCATTCCCAGTAGTTCTCGGTGATGATCTGCCAATCCTGTATGACTTGATAAAGCCAACAAAAACCTGTAATGTTGTGACAAGGGCCCAGTCTAAACTCAGATGTGATGACTCACCTGCTCTCAGTGCGTTACCTTTTTTTGATGCAGAGCTGGAGGCGAAACCCGGGAAGTCCAGAAAGCCCCGCAGTCAGAAAAGGCAAGAGAAATTCCAACACACTGTTGTCAAGGCACCAGGTGAGCCAAAATCAGATCTGCCCATAGACTTTAAGCTGCCAACCAATATTGTTGAAATGCAACAGAATGATCCAGCTCTGTTGAAATTATTCCTAAAGGCTAGAAAAAATGAGTCAAAGGTAGGAGTTGCAACAACTGAGCCAGAAGAAGAGTTTTTCTACAAAATGGCATTCTATATCGTCAGCGGGGCCAATTTAAACAGCTAGTTGTGCCACAGACTGTCCAAGATATGGTGCTCTCCTTGAGCCATTCTATTCCCTGGGCTGGCCACCTGGGGAAACACAAGACTATGGCACGAATTAAACGGCACTTTTATTGGCCTGGTCTGCGTTCAGCTGTTGCCCAATTTTGTAGAAGCTGTCCTGAGTGCCAAAAAACCTCAATTCGAGGCCGGCTAAAGCTCCTCTCCAGCCTCTCCCAACAATTTCAACGCCTTTTGAACGCCTTGGAATGGACGTGGTTGGCCCTGTGGAGAAGAGCAAATCAGGAAATCGTTTTATGTTGGTGATAACGGATTATGCAACAAAATATCCTGAAGTTTTCCCTCTACGAAATGTGAAGGCAAAAACTGTGGCTTTCTCTCTAATTCAGTTATTTTCGAGGGTGGGTTTCCCCAGTGAAATTGTAACTGATCAAGGAACTAACTATATGTCTGAACTTTTGAAGCAGGTTTACAAGTTGCTGGGCATCCGTAGTGTGCGAACAACCCCCTACCACCCTCAAACAGATGGACTGACCGAACGTTTCAACCAAACACTCAAACAAATGCTCCGTAAGTTTGTGAATGACACTGGTTCCGATTGGGATCAGTGGCTCCCTTACCTCCTTTTTGCCTATAGGGAGGTACCCCAAGCCTCTTCTGGGTTTTCTCCTTTGAACTTTATATGGACATGAGGTGAGAGGCCCATTGACTTTGTTGAAGGAGGCTTGGGAGGGTGATCAGAGGAGGGGAGAACACATTAATGTTGTGTCATATGTCATACAGATGCGGGAAAAGCTGCAAAGGATGAGTGAGCTGGCGCAGGAGAACATGAGAGCAGCACAACACGACCAAAAGGTGTGGTATGACCAGTCAGCACGACACAGGAGTTTGGAGCCTGGAAACAAGGTGTTAGTTATGTTGCCTACAAGTGACAGCAAACTTTTGGCCAAGTGGCAAGGGCCCTTTGAAATTACAAGAAAAATGGGTCCTACCACCTATGAAGTCTCCATGCCTGGTCGCCAGCGGTCGAAGAGAGTCCTCCATGTGAACCTTCTTAAAGAATGGGTTCCCAGAAAGGAGAAAATGGCAGAGGTGATGCTAATTCAAAGGGTGGAGGAAGAGGAAGAGATCGATGATCAATACTTACCTTTGCCTGCAGTCTCCAACTTAGATATAGGTCACCTCACAGAGCAACAACAAGCCCAGGTAAAGCCTCTCATTAATACAACAATATTTTCTGAATATCCTGGCCATACAAATATGGTGGAACATGTCATTGTGTTGAA
The DNA here is from genome assembly GCA_019453435.1 of Rhinogobius similis. NCBI lineage: Eukaryota > Metazoa > Chordata > Actinopteri > Gobiiformes > Gobiidae > Rhinogobius > Rhinogobius similis. Next base: position 1,926,829 of record CM033634.1, on the reverse strand, counting down.
ACCTGAAGCACCAATCAAGCGTATGAGTTACAGGATACCTCAGCGCCTTCTGGTGTCATTGAAGAAAGAAGTGGACCTGATGTTATCCCTGGGAATCATTCAGCCATCAAAGAGTGAATGGTGTAACCCGGTGGTGTTGGTTCCTCAAAAGGATGGGACTATCAGGTTTTGCATCGACTTCAGGTACCTGAACTCAATTTCAAAATTTGACTCTTATCCTACCCCACGAGTTGATGACCTGATCGAACGACTGGGGAAGGCCAAGTACCTGACCACCATTGACCTCTGCAAAGGTTATTGGCAGGTCCCTCTCTCTCAGCAGTCTCAGGAGTTGACAGCCTTTCGCACACCATGGGGGCTGTTTGAGTTCACTGTCCTACCATTTGGTCTCCATGGTGCCCGGCCACCTTCAAAGATTGATGGACCAGGTACTGTGTGGCCACTCTGACTATGCCTGTGCTTACCTGGATGACATTGTTGTTTTCAGTACCACCTGGGAGGAACATCTGGAGCACCTGAGAAAGATTTTAGATGCTCTGCATGTCGCGGGCCTCACAATCAACCCAGCAAAGTGCTCCTGGCCCAGACCGAGACACAGTATCTAGTCTTCATCAATGAGGTTGGGGTGATCAGGCCACAGATTCATAAAGTTGGAAGCAATTGCATCTTGTCCCTTGCCACAAACCAGGAAGCAGCTGAGGTCTTTCCTAGGAATGGCTGGCTTTTACCATCGGTTCATACCCAACTTCTCTGCCCGAGCTGCGCCCGCTGACAGATATGACAGGCTCTCGGCAGCCCAATCAGCTGAAGTGGGACGGAGGAGGGTGTTGTCGCCTTCAAGGACATTCAAGGACATTCAGCAGGCACTGAGTAAGGATCCAGTTTTGGTTTGCCCGGATTTTGACAAAGACTTTGTTTTGCAAACAGACGCTTCTGATCGTGGCATTGGAGCTGTGCTGCTGCAAGGACCGCCAGGAGACCGTCATCCGGTTGCTTACATCAGTCGCAAGCTGTTCCCCCGGGAGGTGCGTTATGCAACCATCGAGAAGGAAGCCCTGGCCATTAAATGGGCGCTGGACTCCTTCAAATATTACCTCCTGGGACGGCAGTTTGTCTTGCAGACGGATCATAAGGCCCTGCAATGGCTGGAGAAAATGCAGGACACCAATGGGAGGATCACAAGGTGGTACATAGCCATGCAGCCTTTCAGGTTCATTGTCCAGCACATTCCTGGGAATGTAAACCACACCGCTGATTACCTTTCCCGCAGCCACGCTAAGCTTCTGAAGAGGGGGGGTATGTGATGGCTGCCCCAGCCTCACACTGACAGTGCTAGTGTGTCCTCAAGTCTCCACCCTATGGCCTGAACCATGGCAGGCAGATTAGGGGGGGTTTAGGCTTAATTTTGTTATTGTTTCTCACATACTGGGTTTTGTTTATATTGGTTACAATAGGTGAATATATATTAGTACATTGTTTAAGTTTTGCTAAATTAAATTATCCTGGGTTACATATGTATAATCTTATTGTCTTATGTTAAATGTTGTTTCTTTTGTTACAGCTGGTCTGATCAGCCAGTTTAAATGTTCCCCCATGTGTCCTGTGTTAGGTCAGTTTGTGTTCAGTTTGGAAGGGAGTTTGTTGTTTTGACCTCTTTTATGGGCCCACATTATTGTTAATTTCTTCATTTTTTTGGCTAAATAAAAGCCTTCTACTTTTGAATTCTTGGTGTGTTCTGTTCCTGACCCTCGGTCCCTTACATAATCCTAATCCCAAATGTGAAACCACACCCCTGGAGGTCTGGACCAATCACAACCAACAGCAACGAACACAAAGCACAAAATGACCAGCAGAGATGACCCTGAGGAGCTGCAGACGAGGCCTTCAGCAGGACCTCAGGCATGGTTCTGAAGTGAGCGTCTGACCAGAACCAGCACCACAACAGCACCGGCCCAGAACCAGCATCAGCCCAGAACCAGCACTAGAACCAGCACCGGCCCAAAACCAGCTCCAGAACCACCACCGCAACAGCACCGGCCCAGAACCAGCTCCAGAACCAGCACCAGAACCAGCACCGGCCCAGATCCAGAACCAGCACCGGCCCAGAACCACCTCCAGAACCAGCACCGGCCCAGAACCCACTCCAGAACCAACACCGGCCCAGAACCAGCACCTGCCCAGAACCAGCACTAGAACCAGCACCGGCCCAGAACCAGCTCCAGAACCAGCACCGGCCCAGAACCAGCTCCAGCACCGGCCCAGAACCAGCACCAGAACCAGCACCAGAACCAGGTCCAGAACCAGCCCAGAACCAGCACCGACCCAGAACCAGCTCCAGAACCAGCACCGGCCCAGAACCAGCACCGGCCCAGAACCAGCACCAGAACCAGCACCGGCCCAGAACCAGGTCCAGAACCAGCACCGGCCCAGAACCAGCTCCAGCACCGGCCCAGAACCAGCACCGGCCCAGAACCAGCTCCAGAACCAGCACCAGCCCAGAACCAGCTCCAGCACCGGCCCAGAACCAGCACCAGAACCAGCACCAGAACCAGGTCCAGAACCAGCCCAGAACCAGCACCGACCTAGAACCAGGTCCAGAACCAGCACCGGCCCAGAACCAGCTCCAGCACCGGCCCAGAACCAGCACCGGCCCAGAACCAGCTCCAGAACCAGCACCAGCCCAGAACCAGCACCAGAACCAGGTCCAGAACCAGCCCAGAACCAGCACCGACCTAGAACCAGCTCCAGAACCAGCACCGGCCCAGAACCAGAACCAGCTCCAGCGCCGGCCCAGAACCAGCTCCAGCACTGGTCCAGAACCAGCACCGGCCCAGAACCAGCTCCAGAACCAGCACCGGCCCAGAAGCAGCTCCAGCACCATCCCGGAGGAAAAGGGGCGCCTGTTCAGGCAGGACGCTTGTGCGAGGCCCGTGTCGTAAACCGGTTGTACCTGAGGCAGGGGGCGGAGCCTGGCAGGGGGCGGAGTCTGACAGGGGGTGGAGCCTGACAGGGGGCGAAGCCTGACAGGGGGCGGAGCCTGTTTCTGTCGACTGTAGTTTTCCTGGGACTGACATCATCGACTGTTCCACAAACTCAAAGACATGACCCAACGAGTACAAAGTACAAATACTGCAAAGTACAAATACTGCAGAGAACAAATACTGCAAAGAACAAATACTGAAAAGTACAAGTACTGCAAAGTACAAATACTGCAAAGAACAAATACTGCAAAGTACAAATACTGCAAAGAACAAATACTGCAAAGTACAAATACTGCAAAGTACAAATACTGCAAAGTACAAATACTGCAAAGTACAAATACTGCAAAGTACAAATACTGCAAACGACTGCAGCAGGAACAAGTTCAACATGTTCTCTAAGAAGTACAAATACTTCATGAACTTTACTCAAACGTTTAGAAATTATTTATTCTATTTTTATTGCATGCGCCTGTTTCATTCATTCCTGTCCTGAACTGTGTGTTGCAACAGTGGAATTTCCCCATTGTGGGACATATGAAGGATCTGATCTTATCAAAGTAACTGATTACACAGACCGTGACAAAAAAACTGGACTAAACCAGGTCTGAACCAGGTCTGAACCAGGTCTAAACCAGGTCTAAACCAGGACTAAACCAGGACTAAAGCAGGATTAAAGCAGGACTAAACCAGGTCTAAACCAGGACTAAACCAGGTCTAAAGCAGGTCTAAACCAGGACTAAACCAGGGCTAAACCAGGACTAAACCAGGTCTAAACCAGGACTAAACCAGGTCTAAAGCAGGTCTAAACCAGGACTAAACCAGGGCTAAACCAGGACTAAACCAGGTCTAAACCAGGACTAAACCAGGACTAAACCAGGACTAAACCAGGACTAAACCAGGACTAAACCAGGTCTAAACCAGGACTAAACCAGGTCTAAAGCAGGTCTAAACCAGGACTAAACCAGGGCTAAACCAGGGCTAAACCAGGACTAAACCAGGTCTAAACCAGGACTAAACCAGGACTAAAGCAGGATTAAAGCAGGACTAAACCAGGTCTAAACCAGGACTAAACCAGGTCTAAAGCAGGTCTAAACCAGGACTAAACCAGGGCTAAACCAGGACTAAACCAGGTCTAAAACCAGGACTAAACCAGACTAAACCGGGACTAAACCAGGACAACAAAAATGTAAAGAATCCTGTTTCAGATTTGGTCAGATCTCTCGGAGGTCACACTTTGTATTTAGTCCTAAACGGTGCTCCTTTGGTCCTGATCTGACCGGGTTTGGTCCTGTTCCAGTCCAGTCACATATGTTCAATCAAGATCGCACCTTGATTCATATGTTAAAAATAATTAAAATAGTCTAAACAAATACCCTTAACTCTTTAATTGTCTACATTTGGCCCTAAAGTAATTTTATTTCATAGGTCCCAAATGACACCAAAAGTGCATTAGATGATGATGGTGGATCAAATTAATTTTAAACTGATAGATGTGACAAGTTGATGAATTGCTGTTGAATTATATGTGACTCATATGGACAATCTGTCAATACCTGAATATTATATAAATGTGTTATTTAAGACTAACTTGAATGTATATGTGCAGTATATGGAGACAGCAGTGCATTGAGGTCACACATATTTACAAAATGTCCATAATCCATAATCAATATCTCACAAAATTGGACAGTTTGGGGTAACTGTAACTGAGCCAATCAGTGATCAATAACTCAAAAACTAAGCACAAACGATGCACAAACGTTTGACACCATTTTGGGGTCAATCGCACACTACGGGGGGCCAACTTCACACAGGGGTTTTGAATGAATGGTTCTTGTTGTGTCACTGAATATGAAACAGATCTCACAGAAGTGAAGCGTTTGTCGACGTCCTGAGGCAGAATATTTACACAAGAACAAGGCTTTAGTCAAAAACACACCTGATTTGTGCAATCATTTCTTCCAAGGAAATTTCTTCAAAGTGTTGCTTTGATTTGAATAAAATGTGCTGATGCTGTAGTTTGGATTTGTACAAACATGTCCTGAAACGAGAAACAAAAGCACAGCCAAAAGTGAAAGAAAAGCCTTCATGAACGAGACTCAAAAAGGTGACTAAAAGTGGAAAACACGACTGAAAGTGACAAAAACACGACTGAACGTGACAGAAACACGACTGAACGTGACAAAAACACGACCGAACGTGACAGAAACACGACTGAACGTGACGGAAACACGACTGAACGTGACAGAAACACGACTGAACGTGACAAAAACACGACTGAACGTGACAAAAACACGACTGAACGTGACAGAAACACGACTGAACGTGACAAAAACACGACCGAACGTGACAGAAACACGACTGAACGTGACGGAAACACGACTGAACGTGACAGAAACACGACTGAACGTGACAAAAACACGACTGAACGTGACTGAAACACGACTGAACGTGACAAAAACACGACTGAACGTGACAAAAACACGACTGAACGTGACGGAAACACGACTGAACGTGACAAAAACACGACTGAACGTGACAGAAACACGACTGAACGTGACAGAAACACGACTGAACGTGACAGAAACACGACTGAACGTGACAAAAACACGACTGAACGTGACAAAAACACGACTGAACGTGACAGAAACACGACTGAACGAGACAGAAACACGACTGAACGAGACAGAAACACGTCTGAACGTAACAGAAACTCGACTGAACGGTGACAAAACACGACTGAACGTGACAAAACACGACTGAACGTGAACGTGACAAAACACGACTGAACGTGACGAAACACGACTGAACGTGACAAAAAATCTACTGAACGTGACAAAAACACGACTGAACGTGACGGAAACACGACTGAACGCGGACAAAACACGACTGAACGTGACAGAAACACGACTGAACGTGACAAACACGACTGAACGTGAATGAAACACGACTGAACGTGACAGAAACACGACTGAACGTGACAGAAACACGACTGAACGTGACAAAAACACGACTGAACGAGACAGAAACACGACTGAACGAGACAGAAACACGACCGAACGTGACTATAACACGACTGAACGTGACAGAAACACGACCGAACGTGACGATAACACGACTGAACGTGACAGAAACACGACTGAACGTGACAGAAACACGACTGAACGTGACAGAAACACGACTGAACGTGACAAAAACACGACTGAACGAGACAAAAACACGACTGAACGTGACAGAAACACGACTGAACGAGACAGAAACACGACTGAACGAGACAGAAACACGACTGAACGTGACGGAAACACGACTGAACGTGACAGAAACACGACTGAACGTGACAGAAACACGACTGAACGTGACAGAAACACGACTGAACGTGACAGAAACACGACTGAACGTGACAGAAACACGACTGAACGTGACAAAAACACGACTGAACGTGACAGAAACACGACTGAACGCGGACAACACGACTGAACGAGACATAAACACGACTGAACGTGACATAAACACGACTGAACGTGACAGAAACACGACTGAACGTGACGATAACACGACTGAACGAGACAAAAACACGACTGAACGTGACAGAAACACGACTGAACGAGACAGAAACACGACTGAACGTGACAGAAACACGACTGAACGAGACAGAAACACGACTGAACGAGACAGAAACACGACTGAACGTGACAGAAACACGACTGAACGTGACAAAAACACGACTGAACGTGACAGAAACACGACTGAACGAGACAAAAACACGACTGAACGTGACGAAAACACGACTGAACGTGACAAAAACACGACTGAACGTGACGATAACACGACTGAACGTGACGATAACACGACTGAACGTGACAGAAACACGACTGAACGAGACAGAAACACGACTGAACGAGACAGAAACACGACTGAACGTGACGGAAACACAACTGAACGTGACAAAAACACGACTGAACGAGACAAAAACACGACTGAACGAGACAAAAACACGACTGAACGTGACAAAAACACGACTGAACGTGACAAAAACACGACTGAACGTGACAAAAACACGACTGAACGTGACAAAAACACGACTGAACGAGACAGAAACACGACTGAACGAGACAGAAACACAACTGAACGTGACAAAAACACGACTGAACGAGACAAAAACACGACTGAACGTGACAAAAACACGACTGAACGAGACAAAAACACGACTGAACGTGACAGAAACACGACTGAACGTGACAGAAACACGACTGAACGTGACAGAAACACGACTGAACGTGACAAAAACACGACTGAACGTGACAAAAACACGACTGAACGTGACAAAAACACGACTGAACGTGACAGAAACACGACTGAACGTGACGGAAACACGACTGAACGTGACGATAACACGACTGAACGTGACGATAACACGACTGAACGAGACAAAAACACGACTGAACGTGACAGAAACACGACTGAACGAGACAGAAACACGACTGAACGAGACAGAAACACGACTGAACGAGACAAAAACACGACTGAACGTGACAGAAACACGACTGAACGAGACGATAACACGACTGAACGTGACTAAAACACGACTGAACGTGACAAAAACACGACTGAACGTGACAAAAACACGACTGAACGTGACAAAAACACGCGACTGAACGTGAGCAGAAACACGACTGAACGTGACAGAAACACGACTGAACGTGACAGAAACACGACTGAACGTGACTTAAACACGACTGAACGAGACTAAAACACGACTGAACGTGACTGAAACACGACTGAATCGTGACAGAAACATCGAACACTGAACGCGTGACGAAGAAACACGACTGAACGTGACGAAAACATCGACTGGAACGCGGACATAACACGCTACCACCGCGCATGTGTCACGCATCAACGACAGAAACACGACCAGAACGCGATGTCATCGACTTGAACGCGGACAAAACACCGACGCACTGAACGTGACCAAAAACCGCCTGACTGAACGCGACATGACAGAAACACGACCTGAACGTGACAGAAAAACACGACTGAACGTAGACAAAAACCACTATCTGAACAAAGACAGAAAACCACGACTGGAAACGTGGGCAGAAACCACGACTGGAACAGCTGACAGAAACACACGACTGAACGTGAGCAGAAACCACGACTGAACGTGAGCAAGCCATTTGAGCAGGAACAGAAACACGACTGAACGGGACAGAAACCACGATCTGAACGTGACAGAAAAAGCCACGACTTGAACGCGGGAACAAAAACCACGACTGAACGTGGATACCAAAAACCACGACTGAATCGGTGACAAAAACATCGACTGAGCGTAACGCAGCCGCGGGCTGGCGGTGACAAAAACAATTCTTCGACTGAACGTGAGAAACACGACTGAACGCGTGACAAGAAACATCGCACTGAACGTGACAAAAACGCGAACTGAACGTGGCGGAACACGCACCGCGAACTGAACGTGACAGAAACACGACTGAACGTGACCGAAACCACGACTGAGCGTGACGGAAAACCGCGACTGAAATTCGTGAAGCAGAAACACGGCCGACGTGGCGATATGCTTGACTGAGGCGAGTGGCTGATCAGCCCGCGACTGAGGTATTGAGCGTCTTTGCGACTACCGGGCGTGGCGAAAACCTGACTGACGTGAGCGAAACGACTGGGCATGACGAAACCGCGGCCGAGAGACAAAGCACGACTAGGCGAGCAAAGCCCGCAGGCTGAGCGTGGCAAACTACGACTGAACGTAGGACCCAAGAAACACGACTGAACGTAGACGATGTATCATCGAATAAACAGACGGAAACACGGCCCCGGGCGAGCGGTACGACTGAGCGTGAGCTGCGACTGAGCGTGAAACCGCGACTGAGCGTGGCGATAACCGACTGAAGCGTGGCGATGAAACCGCGAATTTGAGCGTGGCAGGAAACACATAACCACGGGCTGAATCCAGACAGAAACACATCGGAATTGGTATAAACACGCATCAGCGTGACAGAAAGCTCCACGACTAGGCATTGACCGCTCTGACTGAACGTGACATAACACGACTGAACGTGACAAAAAGCCACGGTAGGCAAGGACTGAACAAAGCCGACTAGGCGTGACAAAAACACGACTGAAGAGACAAAACACGACGGAACGTGACAGAAACACGACTGAACGGTGACAGAAACCACGACTGAGCGAGACAGAAACACGAGCTGAACGATAGAAACGACGAACGCGATAAACACGCATTGAACGACAAAACACGATTGAACGCGGACAAAAACACGATTAACGTGATTAAAACAATAATGAACGCGACGTGAAATTGTCGATCAAACGCGCGACAAGAAACCGCGACTGAGCGTGACAGAAACAGGCTAGGCATTGACAGAAGTACGACCCAGGCGTGAGCGCAGAAACCACGACTGAGCGGAGACCGGCTCGGGCTAGACGTGACAAACCGCGACTAAGGCGTGACATAGAAACCGATGAAGGCGGCCGGCGAAACACGACTAGGCGTGAGCAGAAACACGACTGGGTGAGCAGAAACCGCGACTGAACGTGACGAATAACACTGACCCGACAAAAACATCGATGAACGTGACAGATAACTGCGTACAAAACACCACTGAACGTGACAAAGCTCCACGACTGAACGTGACGCTCACGACTGAACGTGGACAGATAACACGACTACCGAATCAGACAAAAACCATCGAATCAGAACGCGGATTGACAGAAACCGCGACTGAACGAGACAGAAACACGGTAGCCTGAGCGTGATGCAGAAACACGGATCAACGTGACGCCGATAACAATACTGAGCATTACGCGACAACACGGCTGGGCATGTAACCGAAACGACTGAGGCGAGATCAAAACACGACTGAATCGTGACAGAAACACGAACATCGAACGTGTGATGAACACTACCGAACGCGACAGAACATCACTGAACGTGACTTTCAAACACTTACTGAACGGGAGAAGGAAAACACGACTGAACGGACAGAAACATCAATACCGAACGACAGAAACACGAATGTGGAACGTGACAGAAACCACGACTGAGCGAGACCGAAACACGACTGAACGCGAGACAAGTACGACTGAGGCCAGGACAGAAACCGCGACTGGGCAGACAAAGGCACGCACTGGAATGTGACAGAAACACGACTGAACAGAGACAGATAACACGACTGAACGCGTGACAAAGCCACGACTAGGCGGTAAAAACCGCGACTGAGCGTGGCGAAAGCCACGACTGAACGTGACAGAAACAATATCGAATCGACAAAAACACCACCGAACGCGGACGCAAAACACTTCCACTGGAACGCACTACAACACGACTGAACGAGACAGAAACACGACTGAACGTGACAGAAACACCGACTGAACGCGTGACAGAAACACGACTGAGCGTGAGGCAAAAACACGACTGAACGCGTGACAGAAACACGACTGAACGAGACAGAAACCGCGATGACGGCGAAACTGCGACCAGACGTGACAAAAACCGAATACGACTGAGCGTGACAGAAACACGACTGAAACGTGACAAAAACACGACTGAACGTGACAGAAAACCACGACTGAACGATGAGCGGAAACACGACTGAACGGTGACAAAACACACGACTGAACGTGAGCGAGAAACCACGACTGAACGTGACAGAAACACGACTGAACGTGAGCAAAAACACTTTACTGAACGTGGCATAGGAAACGATTTGGGCGTGAGAAGGCAAAACCGCGACTAGGCGTGGCAGAAACCACGACTCGAACGTGACTCATAACCCCACGCACTGAACGACAGATAACACGACTGAAACGACCAAAGCCGATTGGAGCAGGACGAAACCGACCAGAGCGAGACAAAACCGCGACCCGAGCGTGGCGATTAACGCGACTGAGCGTGGCAAACCGCGACCCGAGCGTGAAGCGTAACGACTGGGCGTGACGAAACCGACTGAGCGTGGCGAAACCGCGGCTGGGCGTGGCAAATGCCGAATGAGCGTGACTAAACCGCATTTGAAGGCGTGACAAAAACCACGACTGAACGTGACAAATGCGACTGAAACAGACGTAAAACCGAGCTGAGCTGAGACAAGCTCACGACCCAGGCGGTAGCCCAGGCTCTGACTGAGCGTGACAAATGCGACTGAACGTGACAGAAACACGACTGAACGTGACAGAAACACGACTGAACGTGACAGAAACCAACGACTGAACGAGACCAGAAACACGACTGAACAGTGACAAAAACACGACTGAACGTAAGCTGAAAGCCGACTGAGCGTGGCGATGCTGACTGAACCCCAGGAACCAAAGCCGACTGAGCACATTGACAATACGACCCAGGCGTGACAGAAACCACGACTGAACGCGGACAAAACAATGACCGAACGACGATCAACACTGCCACTGAACGTGACAAAAACCACGACTGAGCGTGACAGAAACACGACTGAACGCGAGCTGCAGAAACACGACTGAACGTGGACTGAAACACGACTGAACGACGAGACAGAAACACGACTGAGCGGGAGACAGAAACCGCATTTGAGCGTGACAAAACCACGGCTAGAGCGTGACCATGCGGCTGAGGCGTGACGGCCGGCTGAGCAGGGCAAGCTGCGACTGAGCGTGGCGGCGAAAACCACACGGCTGAGGCGTGACAAAAACCGCGACTGAGCGTAGCGATGCCGTGGGCATTGGCGATGCTGCGACTGAAGCGTGAGCCAGAAACACGACTGAACGAGACAGAAACCACGCGACTGAACGTGACAGCAGAAACCACGACTGAACGCGACAGAAACACCCACTGAACGCGTGACAGAAACCTGCGACTGAACGCGAGACAAAAGCCACGACTGAACAGCGTGTACAAAACACGACTGAACGTGACAAAACACGACTGAACGTGACAAAAACACGACTGAACGCACGATACGACTGAACGTGACAAAAACACGACTGAACGCGTGACGATAAACACGACTGAACAGGGCGATACGACTGAGCAGAGACCAGAAACACGCTGAGCGTGACAAAAAGCCACGACTGAATCGAGACAGAAAACCGCGACTGAACGTGGCAAAGTACGACTGAGCGAGCTAAAAACCGCGACTGAGCGTGACAGAAACCACGACTGAAGCGTGAGCAGAAACACGACTGAACGTGACAGAAACCACGACTGAGGCATTGACTAAAGCCGAGCTGGGCGTGACAAAAAACCACGACTGAACGTGAGCAAATAACACGACTGAACGTGACCGAAACACGCGACTGAGCGTGGCGGGTAAACGCGACTGAACGCGTGACGATCTCTCCGCGACTGAAGCGTGACGATAACGACTATCGAACGCGACAAAAACACGACTGAACGTGACAGAAAAACATCAAATTCTGGACAAAATACTCCGACTGAACGTGACAAAAACCACGACTGAGCGAGACAGAAACCACGACTGAGCGAGACCAAAAATACGACTGAGCGTGACAGAAACACGACTGAGCGACAGAACACGAATTGGGAATCTGACTAAAAACACGACAAATAAGACAAAACATCGACTGAACGCGGATAAAACATCGCACACTGAACAAGATAAAACATCGACTGAAGGCGATAAACACGCACTGAGCGTGACAAAGAACCGCGACTGAGCGTGACAAACACGACTGAACGTGATTGTCACGACTGAGCGTGACAAAAACCACGACTGAACGTATGACAAAACAATACGCGACTGAGCGTGACAGAAACACGCGACCAGGCGTGACAAGAAACCGCGACCGAGCCTGGTAATTTCACAAAACCGCGACTGAACGTATGAAACACGGACGAACTGACAAAAACACGACTGAGCGAGACAAAACATCGCGGCTGAGCGTGACAAAAACCACGACTGATTCGTTGGCAAAACCGCGACTGAACGTGACGAAAACACTACCTGAACGTATGAACATCACTGAATTCCGACAAAAACAATGTCGCACTGAGGACGAACACGAATAACGTGACTAAAACATCACTGAACACAGAAACAATACTGAACGTGGCTAAAACCGCGACTGAACAAGACGAAAAACGCACTGAACGGGGACGATAATACGACTGAATGCAGGACGAGCAACACTCCACTGAACGCGGATTTATAACACCATCAACGTGATAAAATACTACTGAACGTGGACAAAAACCGCGACTGAACAAGACAAAACCACGACTGAGTGAGTGACAAAAACATTGACTGAGCGTGATAAAAACACTACCACTGACAGAAACAATGAATCGAGAGACAGAAACAAGACTGAACGTGACGAAACACGACACGGACGAATGCATCGAACGCGGACGGAAACACGTACTGAACGTGACGAAACACGAATGAACGCGGACGATAACACGATCGGAACGCGGACGATAACACGACTGAACGTGAAGATACCACTGAACGTGAAAAACACGACTGAGCGTGACAAAAACCGCGACTGAAGGCGTGACAGAAACACCGAGCTGAACGTGACAGAAACACGACTGAGCGTGGACAAACCACGACTGAACGAGACGATGCAGAAACACGACTGAGCAGAGACAAAAACCACGACCTGAGGCGTGACCAAAAAAACGGACTGAAGGCGTGACAGAAAAACCGCGACTGAACGCGAGACAGAAACCGCGACTGAGCGGACAGAACACGACAATCGGACAGAAACCACGACTGAACGTAGACAGAAACCTGACCTGAACGCGTAAGCGAGAAACCACGGTACTGAGCCGTGGCGGAAACACGACCAAGAACATTGACAGAAACCGCGATTAGAGCGTGCGGACAGAAACACGCGACTGAATGCGTGACTAGAAACCGCGACATCGAGCGTGACAGAAAGCGCGACTGAACGCGGGTTGGCGGAAACCACGACAGAGCGTGGCGGAAACCGCGACTGAGCGTGGCGATACAGGCTCACGACTGAGCGTGGCGATCAACGACTGACCGTGGATGTAAAAACACGCCATCAACATTTATAACACGATCGACTGAGCGTGGCAAAAACACGACTGAGGCGTAGACAGAAACACTGACTGGGAACATGGCCGAAACACGACTGAAAAGAGACAGAAAACATCGACTGAACGAGACAAAAACGCGACCTTGAGCGTGGATACAGAAACACGACTTTGAACAGAGACAGAAACAAGACCCCTGAACGTGGCCAGGAAACACGACTGAGCGTGAGCGAGGCTTGCACAACTGGGCGTGTGGAAATACGACCCTGAAGACGTGGCGGAAACCGCGACTGAAACGAAGTGAAGCGATATGGCACCACGACCTGAACGTGGCGATAAACACTGACTGTGAACGTGGCGATAAACCGCGACTGAGCGTGACAAAAACCACGACTGAGCGTGACAGAAACCACGACCTGGCGAGACGAGAAACATCCGACTGAACGCGTGACAAAAGCTCACGACTGAACAGGACAAAAACCGACGTTGAACGCGTGACAGAAACACGACTGAACAGAGACAGAAAACACGACTGAACGTGACGTAAAACACGACTGAGCGGACAGGTGTCACCCACTGGAATTCACAAACACATCAACGACAGAAACACGACTGAACGTGACCAGAAACACGCTGACTGAACGTAGACAGAAAACACGACCAGGCGTGGACAGAAACCACGACTGAACGTGACAGAAAACACGACTAGAACGTGACGAAACACGACTGAGCGGTAACGACAAAAACAAGACTGAAGCGTGACCAGAAACACGACTAGAACGTGACAAACACGACTGAGCGTGACAGAAAACACGACTGAGCGTGAGCAGAAACCGCGACTGAGCGTGACAGAAACCGCGACATTTGAGCGTGACAAAAAACACGACTGAAGGCGTGACAGAAACCACGACTGAGCGTGACAAAGCACGCACTGAGCGTGGCAAAAACCGCGACTGAGTGTGGCGATAACACGATCGACGCGGCAAGCGAGAACCGAAAACCACGACTGACACCCGTGACAGAAATTACGACTAGAACGCGGACCAGAAACTACGACCAGAGCGTGGCGAGAAACGCTTTACTGAGCGTAAAGCGATAACCGCGACTGAAGCGTGACAGAAACCGCGACTGAGCGAGACAGAAACACGCGACTGAGCGTGACAAAACACGACTGAGCGTGAAGCGATAAACCGACTGAGCGTGGCGAAACCGCGACTGGGCGAGACAGAAACCAGGCCTTCGAGCGAGACAGAAACCACGGCTGAGCGGGGCAGAAACCGCTGACTGGGCCAGGACAAAAACCGCGGCTGAGCGTGACAAGAAACCGCGACTGAACAGGAGGCGATAGCACGACTGAGCGTGAGCAAAACCGCGACTGGGCGTGATAAAGCCACGACTGAGCGTGGCGAAAACTGCGACTGAGCGTGACAAAAACCTGCGACTGAGCGTGACAAAAACCGCAAGCTGAGCGTGGCAGAAACCACGACTGAGCGTGACAGAAACCATTCATTTGAAGCGGTGAGTAAAAACCGCGACTGAGCGGTGACAAATACGCGACTGAACGTGACAAAAGCCACGACTGATCGTGATTTAAAACCGCGACTAGACGCATTGACAAAAACCGCGACTGAGCGTGACAAAAACCGCGACTGAGCGTGACAAAAACCGCGTTTGAGCAAAATTGACAAAACCGCGACTGTGAGCGTGACAAAAACCGCGACTGGGCGTGACAGGCAAACCACTGCGTTGAGCGTGACAGAAACCGCGACTGAAGGCGTAGGCGAAACCACGCGCTGAGGCGTGATGAGTAACCGCGACTGAGCGTGGCAGAAACCGCGACTGAAGCGTGATTAAAACCGCGACTGAGCGTAAGCAAAGCCGCGACTGAGCGAGGATAAAACCTGGCTGAGCGTGACAAAAACCACGACTGATCGTGGCAAAACCTGACTGAAGGCGTGACAAGAAACCTGACTGAGCGTGGCCTAAAACCTGCGACTGAACAAGACAAAAACCGCGACTGAACAAGACAAAAACCGCGACTGGAGCAAGACAAAAAACCACGACGCTGAGCGTGGCAAAGGCTTTGACTGAGCGTGAGCAAAACGCGACTGAGCGAGACAAAAACACGGCTAGAGCGTGACAAAAACCACGACTGAGCGTGACAGAAACCGCGACTGAGCGTGTGAGCTCACGACTAAACGGGGCGATATACGACTGAGCGTGAGCAAACCACGACTGAGGCGTGACAGAAACCGACTGAGCGTGAGCAGAAATCTGACCCAGGCGAGACAGAAACCGCAGGCTGAGCGAAGGACCGCTCCACGACCTAGGCATTGACAAAAACCACCTGACTGAGCAGGGCTGATGGCGCATTTAAGGCATTGACAAAAACCACGGCTGGAGCAGTGACAGAAATCACGACTGAGCGTGGCGAAAGCCGCGACTGAGCGAGGCGACCGCCACGACTAGAGGCATTGGCGATAACCAAGACTGAGCGTAGGCGGTAACCACGACTGAGCGTGAGCAAAAACCGCGACTAGGCGTGACAGAAACCGCGACTGAGCGTGACAAAAGCCACTGCGAGCTGAGAAGTGACAAAACCGCGACTGAACGTGACTAAAACCGCGACTGAACATGACCGAAACCACGACTGAAAGGAACAAAAATACGACTGAGCGAGACAAAAAGCACGACTGAACGTGACTAAAGCACGACTGAACAGAACCAAGAAACACGACTGGAACGTGACAGAAACCGCGACTGAAGCGTGACAGAAACCGTTTGAAGAGACAAAAACACGGCCCGAACGAGACAAAAACCACGACTGAGCGAGACAAAAACCCGACTGAGCGTGGCAGAAACCGACTGAGCGAGACGGAAAACTCACGACTGAGCGTGACAAAAACGACTGAAGGCCTGACCATTGACTAAACGACTGAGCGTGACAGAAACCGCGACCAGAGCGTGACCAGAAACCGCGACTGGGCGTGACAGAAACCGCGACTGGGCGTGAGCAAAACAGAACTGAGCGTGACAGAAACCACGACTGAGCGTGGCTTCAGAAATACGGCTAGAAGAGACAAAAGCTACGGACTGAGTGAGACAGGGCGAAACCACGCGACTGAACGTGGCCAGAAACACGACTGAACGTGAGCGAAACCGCGACTAGGCGTGGCCAGTAAGCGCGACTGAGCGTGACAGAAATACGACTAAGGCGTGACAGAAACACGACTGAGCGTGACAGTAAACCGCGACTAGAGCGAGACAGAAACCTACGACTGGGCGTTGGCAAACCACGACTGACTGAGCGTGACAGAAAACCGACTGGGCGTGACAAGAGCACGACTTCAGAAAGGAGACAAAGCGACTGAGCGCAGGGCAATACGGCTGAACGGCGACAGAAACTACGACTGAGCGTGAGCGAAACCGCGACTGAACGTGACCAAGAAACAAGGATTGAGGCGATGACAGAAACCGCGACTAGCGAGCGTGAGCCAGAAACCACGACTGAGCGTGAGCCAAGTAACCGACGACTGAGCGTGACAGAAGCTCGCGACTGAGCGAGACAGAAACCACGACTGAGGCGTGACAGAAACCACGACTAGAGCAGAGACAGAAACCTGCGACTAGAGCGTGACAGAAACCACGACTGAAAGAGAGGCGAAAACCCGCGATTGAACAGCGAGACAAAACACTGCGACTGAACGTGACTAAAACACGACTGAACGTGACCAAGCACGATAATGAAGCGTGACGAAACACGACTAGAACGTGACTAAAACACGACTGAACGTGACAGAAACCACGACTGAAGAGACAAAAAGCATGACTGAGACGAGACAAAAACCGCGACTGGACAGTATTCAAGGCACGACTAGAGCGTAGGTGAAAACCACGACTGAACGTGACTAAAACCGCGACTAGAGCGTGGCTAAAGCACGACTAGAGCGTGACAGAAAGCACGACCTGAACGTGACAGAAAGCGACATTTGAACGTGAGCAGAAACACGACTGAGCGTGACAATAACCGCGACTGAGACGTGACAGAAGCACGACTGAGCAGAGACAGAAGCCACGACCTGAAGCGTGAGCAGAACACGACTGAACGTACGACAGCAAACACGACTGAACATGACAAAAACACGACTGATCGTGGCTAAAGCCCGACCGAACGTGACAAAACACGGCCGAGCGTGACCAAAAACCGCGACTGGAGCGTAAGCGGAAACACGGTGGAGCGTGGCGGAAACCACGACTGAGCGTGAAATAAAAACACGACTGAGCGTAGCGGAAACACGGCTAGGCGGTAGCGGAAAACGACTGAGCGGTAACCAGAAACACGACTGGAGGCGTGAGCTGAAACCGCGACTGAGCGTAAGCGGAAACCACTGAGCTGAGCAGGCGATGCTCGCGACTGAGCGGTAGCGATGCTCGCGACTGAGCGTGGCGATAACCCGCGACTGAGGCGTGGCAAAATGCGACTGAAGCGCGACAGAAACTACGACTGAAGCGTGACAAAAACCACTGACTGAGCGTGATAAAAGCGACTGAGCGTGGCTAAAACCGCGACCTGGAACGCGATAAACCGCGACCTGAAGAGAACAAAAACCACGACTGAACGAGACAAAAGCACCGCGACTGAACGTGACTAAAACCACGACTGAGACAGAGACAAGAAACCACGACTGAGCGTGACAGAAACACGACTAGAAAGGGCCAAAAATACGACTGAGGCAGAGACAAAAACCACGACTGAACAGCCCGAGGCAAAAACCACGACTGAAGCAGAGACAAAAACACGACTGAACGTGGCGACCAGAAACAAACAGAGCAGGGCCGAAACCCGCGACTGGGCGTGACAAAAACCGCGACTGAGCGTAATAGAAACTGACCTGAAGCGTGGCAAAACCGCGACTGAGCGTGACAAGAAACCTGCGACTGAGCGGTGGCGAGAAACCGCGACTAAGGCGTGGCGATAAACCACGTTGAGCAGGAGACAAAGCCTACGACTGAGCGTGAGCAGAAACGCATTCCAGGCGACGGGGACAGAAACCACGACTGAGCGTGACGAAACCACGACTGGGCGTGGCGGGTGCTCGCGCGACTGGAGAGCGTGACAGAACCGCGATTGCCAGACGAGGCGATAATTACGACTGGGCGTGAAGAAAGCGGTCAAAGCCGCGTTGGGCGTGACAAAAACCACGACTGGGCAGTGACAAAAACGCGACTGGGCGTGGTAGAAACCGAGCTGAGCGTGAGCAAAAACCGCGACTGAGCGTGACAGAAACCGCGACTGGGCGTGGCCAGTAACCGCGACTGAACGTGACTAGAAACCACGACAAGAGGCGTGACAGAAGCTCGCGACTGAGCGTGGTAAATGCGACTGAGCGTGGCCAAAAACCGCGACTGTCGTGACCTTCAAAGCCGGGCTGAGCGTGGCGAAGCGCGACAGAGCGTGACAATAAAGCCGACTGGGCGTGACAGAAACCACGACTGAGCGCGACCGCCGCGATGGAACGTGACAAAAGCTACGACTGAACGTAGGCAGAAACACGACTAAGAGCGTAGCCAAAACCACGACTGAGCGAAGTGACAGAAACGCGACTAGGCGTGACATAAACCAGGCCGGAAGCGTGACAAACCGCGACTGAGCGATAAAACCGCGACTGAGCGTGAGCTAAAACCACGGCTGGGCGTAATAAAGCCACGACCCAGAGCAGAGACAAAAACCGCGACTGAGCGTGACAAAAACCACGACTGAGCGTGGCCAGAAACCCGACTGGAACGTGACAGAAATACGACGCTGAAGCGTGACCAAAGCTCACGACCGAGCGTGACTAAAACCGCATTGACTGAACAAGACAAAAGCCACGACTAAACAAGACAAAAAGCACGACTGAACGTGACAAAAACCACGACTGAGCGTGACAAGAAAGCTCGACTGAACAAAGACAAAAAACCACGACTGGAGCGTGACAAGAAACCGCGACTGAGCGATAGGCCGAAAGCGCGACTGAGCGTGAAGCGGAGCTCTGACTAAGGCAGAGGCGATAACCGGTGACGACTGAGCGTGGCAGAAGTACGACTGAGCGTGAGCCGAAACCGAGACTGAGCGTGACCAGAAACCGCGACTGAACAGGACAGAAACACGACTGAACGAGACAAAAACCACGAGCTGAGCATTGACAAAAACCACGACTAGAGCGAGGCGATAACTACGACTGAGCGTGACAAAAACCGCGATTGGGCAGCGAGACAAAAGCCGCGACTGAGCGTGACAGAAACACGACTGAACGTGACAGAAACCGCGACTGAGCGAGACTGGGCGTGACAGAACCACCAGACTGAGCGTGACAGAAACCACGACAGAGCGTGACAGAAACACGACTGGGAAACGCGTGGCGGAAACCGCGATTTAGCATTAGCGGAAACATGCCGGGGACTGAGCGTGGCGGAAACTGCAGGCTGAGCGTAAATGGAAACCGCGACTGAACGTGACAAAAACCGCACGACCTGAAACGTGACAGTAACCGCGACTGTAGAGCGTGGCCGGGCTCTGACAGAGCGTGACAAAAACCGCGACTGAGCGTGACAGAAACCACGGCTGAGCGTAGCGGAAACCACGACTGAGCGAGGCGAATAACACCGCGACTGAGCGTGGCGGTCAGCTACGACTGAGCGTGAAGCGATAACCACGACTGAGCGTGAGCAAAGAAACCACGACTAGAGCGTGACCAGAAACCGCATTTGAGCGTGACAAAAACTACGACTGAGAGCATTGACAGAAGCCCGCGACTGAGCGTGACTAAAAACCACGACTGAACGCGGCAGAAACCGGCCGAAAGAGACAAAAAGCACGACTGAAGGCAGAGACAAAAGCACGACTGGGCGTGAGGCTAAAACCGCGACTGAGCGAGACAGAAACCACTGACTAGAGGGCGTGACAGAAACCGCGACTGAGCGTGGCTGAGCTGCGACCCCAGAAAGAGACAAAAACCGCGGCTGAGCGAGACAAAAACCACGACTGAGCGTGGCAAATACCGCGACTGAGCGAGACAGAAGCCACGACTAAGACGCGACAAAAGCTGACTGAACGTGAGCGAAGCACGACCTGAGCGTGACAGAAACACGACTGAGCGCGAGCTGACGAACGCCGACTGAGCGTGAGCAGAAACCGCGACTGAGACGTGAGCAGAAACCACGACTGAGGCAGCTGGTGAAACCACGACCAGAGCGTGTGACAGCAACACCATTGAAAGAGACAAAGAAAACCACACGACTGGGCAGAGACAGAAACCACGAGCTGGGCGTGGCAGAACCCGCGACTGAGTATGTACAGATCGACTAGAGCGTGACAGAAATAAGACTGGGCGTGAAACACGACTGAGCGTGACAGAAACACGACTGAACGTGGCAGAAACACGACTGAACGAGACAGAAACACGACTGAACGTGGCAGAACCGCGACTGAACGTGACAGAAACCGCGACTGAGCGTGATACGACTTCACGACTGAAAGAGACAAAAACGACTGAACGGGCAGAAACCGCGACTGGAGGCGTGACAAACCGCGACTGAAGCGTGACAAACAAATGACTGAGCGTGGCAGAAACACGCATTTGAGCGTGCCAGAAACACGACTGAGCGTGAGCAAAACCGCGACTGGGCGTGACAGAAGCCACGACTGAGCGTGGCAGAAACCGCGACAGAGCGAGACACAAACCACGACTGAGCGGCGAAAGACAGAAACCACGGCCTGAGCAGGGGCAAGAAACCACGACTGAAACGTAATAAGAAACCTGCGACTGAACGCTGACAAGAAACACGACTGAGAAAGGGGCAAAGGCACGGCTGGAACGAGACAAAAACCACGACTGAGCGTGGCTAAAACACGACTAGACGTGACCGGCGACCTGAGGACTGAACGTGACAGAAACAAGGCTGAGCGTGACCCAAAACTGACTGAGCGTGACCCAGAAACCACGACTGAAAGAGACAAAAACATGACTGAGGCGGGACACAAAGCGACTGAGCGTGACGATAAAACCGCGACTGAGCGTGACAGGCGGCCGACTGAAGCGTGACCGAAACCACGACTGAGGCGTGACTAAGAGAACCGACTGAGGCGTGACAGAAGCCGCGACTGAAGCGTGAGCGAAGTCACGACCAGGAACGTGAGCAGAAACCGCGACTGAGCGTGACAGAAACCTGGTGACTGAGCGTGGCGATAACGCGACTGGAGCGTGAGCAAGAAACCGCGACTGAGCGAGACAGAAACCGCGGCTGAGCGGTAGCAAAGCGGAGCGACGTGGAAGCGTGACAGAAACCTGGCTGAAGGCGTGACAGAAACGGCGGCTGAGCGCGACAGAAACCGCGACTGAGCGAGACAAGAAACACGACTGAGCGTAGTGACAAAAGCCGCGACTGAAGCGATGACAGAAACCGACTGAGCGAAGTGACAGAAACCGCGACTGAACGAGACAGAAACCGCGACTGAGCGTGACCGAAACCGCGCGGCTGAGGCGTGGCAGAAATGCGACTGAACGAGACAGAAACCTGCGACTGAGCGTACGAGCCAGAAACCGCGACTGAGCGAGACAGAAACGCGACTGAGCGTGACAAAAACGCGACTGAGCGTGAGCAAAACGCGACTGAGCGTGAGCGAAACCGCGACTGGGCGTGACAGAAACCGCGACTGAGCGTGAGCAAAAATACGACTGAGCGAGACAGAAACCTGCAGGCTGAGCGTGGCAGAAATCGCGACTGAACGAGACAGAAACCGCGACAGAGCGTGACAGAACCACGACTGAAGCGAGACAGAAACCTGACTAGGCGTGGCAAAGCCACGCGACTGAGCGTGAGCAAAAACCGCGACTGAGCGTGACAGAAGCACGGCTGGGCAGAGACAGAAATACGACTGAGCGGCGTGAAAGCAAACCGCGAGCTGAGCGTGGCAGAAACACGACTGAGCGAGACAGAAACACGACTGAGCGTGGCAGAAACACGGCCCCAGAGCGTGACAGAAACCTGACGACTGAGCGTGAGCAGAAACGCGACTGAAGCGTGACAGAAACCACGGCTGAGCGAGGGCGAACCACGACTGAGCGTGACAGAAACACGACTGAGCAGAGACGAGAAACGCGACTGAGCGTGACAAAAACCGCGACTGAGCGTGACAGAAACAAGAGCTGAGCGTGGCAGAAATACGACTGGCAGTGACAGAAACACGACTGAGCATTGACAGAAACACGACTGAACGTGACAGAAACACGACTGAACGTGGCGGAAACACATACGTGCAACAAAAGCGTGGCGGAAAGTGACCAAGACGGAGTTTCATCGCTGACAAGCGAGAGGCGACAAAAACACAACTAAAGCCACAAAATGAAGTTTAAGATTTAACTTTGAGACGAGAATCACTTTATTAAAATCATGAATCACAATCTAATCCCAGTCGCTCTGGTCAGAACAATCACCATTAGATATTTGTCTAAGAAAAATAAAAATTGAACATGAATCCGAGATCAAATCTGATCATGATCAGACCAAGAAAAATCGTTATAATCATTTT